>OAMR01000451.1:707596-718554 GCA_900205405.1 Echinochloa crus-galli | reverse complement strand
ATGTTCTAGACATGCATTAGGTCTAGATCTGGTGCAGCTCTCGAAGAGAATTGAAGGCCGCTACAAGCAAGTAAAACAAACAAAATGACGGGCCCTTGCCGTGTACGTAGTCATAGTAGTAAGTACTACTATAGCTAGTACGCTGTTTTGTTCCTGTTGTAGTGTTGTGTGACCCATAATTGCACTGACTGTAGTGCCCTACCAGCCCCAACTTCAAAGCACACTCAAAGTCTCAAATCTAGGTTAACGCGTGATGGTCGCCGTGTGAATGTCAGAATGGGAATCCTTCGTAGGTAATCTTCTTGAGTAAAAACGTGAGCATGAGGTTAAGAGATGGTTGACACGTTCACGTTCACGTTCACTACATAGGCTTTGAGTTTCTCAAAAAAAAATACATAGGCTTTGAGTTGGACGATATATATATAGCATAGTTTTTTATTTTCTTCTAAACATAGTATAGATTAAGAGCTGGAAATTTCATTCTTGGAAGATGCATTTGGGCACTTCCGTGACCGAGTGCCACACGAGAGTACCCGGCCCTACAGCTAGCCAAAAATATGTTTACATCAACTTGGGCACATGCATCATGCATGCGCGCCAGATTTTGTTTGCTGGTTGATGTTTGGTCCATAAACAAGCATCCAGAACATCCGCCATGCATGCCTTGCCTGGCGCCGCCGTCCGCGCTAAGCCACCGTGCATCCCCATGCATATTCATGCACGGCCACACCATGCCACCCCTGAAAAACTCATACTCGTGTCTGTGTCTCCGCCTGCTTGTCCCCCCTATAAACTTACTGATCATGTGCGTTACACTGGATCTTAACCACGTCGTTTCAGCAATCTAGCTCGTCAATTTTTTTCTTTGGCTGCATTAAATCAATTCGTGATAATAGTTGCCCCATTGGCTCACATGGAGCAAGTATATTTTTGATTTGGAGCAGGGCATTTCTTTCAGTCGTCCGTGGTAAACTTGTCAGTCTGTATGTCATGCACGTCCCCCTCTCGAGCTTTCACAATCCGAGCTTGGTCCAAGCTCTAAGCTCAAATGTCACGTACCATAGTCCATATGGGCTCGGGTAGGGAAGGACTCGAGCCTGTACCGAAAGGCGGAACCTACTACTACACTAGCCATATGCCCATATGCAAGGGTCGCTTCTCGAGCCTTGCTCTCCTGGTCACAGCGTTAGATCGAGATACGAGAAAGATCTAGTACGTGCTTCAGGGAGGAGCATGGTTTGTCTGTTTCAGACTTTCTTATGCAGCGGCTACAATATTAGGGACCCTAAAACCAGAGTCCAGAGCGAGCGGGGGAGGAGAGAACGCTGCAGGCTTGCTGCCCAGCATCATGTCTAATCATAAATATAAATGGAGCTGATGTGAAGAAATGGCAGTGGCAGATTGTTCCTGATCGATCTGTGCAGTGTTCTTTGGCACTACACTCTACGGGAGCAGCAGTACATCTAGGTGGTGTTTAGATGTTAGAATTGGGAGTGTGAATTTATGAGTAAGATTTCACTTCGTAATCATTGCGCCACTGTATCATTTCGTTTGTATTTGTGAAAAATTATCCAAAAATTGATTAATTAGGCTCAAAATGTTCGTCTCGCAGAGTACAACCAAACTGTGCAATTAGTTTTTGATTTCATCTACATTTAATACTGCATGCATGTTATGACATTTTGATGTGATGGGAAATCTTCTTTTTGCATAGTAAATTTGGGAGTTGCTTTTTCATCTAAACAGGGCACGAGTGAATTACGGACAGAAGAAGAAAAAAGAAGCCCAGTAAAGCCCACTGTGATGGATGGGCTCAGTAGGTTGACCTTCTGAAAAGTTGGCCAGTAAAATCACATGTTTAGTCAGGAATGTTCGTTCGGTCAGAACCGATCCGAATCCTTGATCAGATCTGTGACAGCGACTCGCAACAGCCTTCTAGTCAAGCAGATCAAGCGGTTGAGATATCTGTGCTCGCTTAACAGGTGCCTGAATGTTCAGAACCGTTTCGAATCCTAGCTAGATCAGCATCGAGGATTCGAGGTCCTCTTTCTAGATGTCTTTTTTTTTTCTCATGAACTGACATTTTACTCTAATGTTGCTAATACTCACTCTATAATGCAAATCGATAAACTGCCTTTGACCATGAGCATACGTCGTATGGTTACCGGCCATGCCCAAGAACATACACAGGTACAGGGAGGTGGATCAGATTCAGATCCGACCGGTCACAACCACATGGTCACATGGCGAGCAGCAGCGCAGCGGTTAGAGCTGCGTTGTCGTGCATGCATTGGTTGCTGGTGTTATAGTCGTGGTCCCTCGAGCACGATGATTCGGTGCTCTGGTTGCTTCCTCGGAGCAGGAAACTGTTGCTATGGCACTACCGGCCCCCTTTGTGAGCATCAAATGTGCTGCAGTGCACCAAGAAGGGCAGTCGGGTGCGTAAAAAACGAACAATGGTTGAGGAAAATTCAACTTTGTATCTAGTGGCGATCGGTTTCTAAGTGTCAGAAGCAAAATCCATCTCCAAACAATAGTTGAAGCGTGTGCACGCAACTATGAATGAATAGAATGTATTTCTTGCATGGCAGAGTACACTGTGAGCTACTAGTTTGTGAGCCTAGCATGGTAAAATAGAGTGTCAGGCTGTGAGATGGTAATATTATTATTTGTTGCAAAGCTTTTTGAAACAACATTCACACTACAGCTACCGAACAATACCATTATTTGACCGGCGGGATAGCAAGATTTGAAGGACTGAGGCTGCCCGAATGATCCATCTCCATGCAGTGTGGTAAGAAAACACTACGCACTTATGCCGTTCTTTTATTCTTTGTCTGAAGTTTTCTCAATCTGAACACAGCAACAGTTTGCAATCTTGGTTTTCAAGTTTCTAAGGCCAGTCTCAGTGGGGGTTTCATGGAAGTTTCATGGCATTAAATGTGCTGATGTGACAGATGAGAGAGATTGAAGAGTTTTATGGGATGTGAGAGGCACCATGAAACTCATCTGGCACAGTTAACTAGTTTCTGGTCTAGGTAACCGTGTGATGAAATTCTGCACTGAGACTGGTCTAAGGCCATTCTCAGTGAGGGTTTCATCAGCATTAAATACAGTGACATGTCAGCTTTTTTGATGATGTGGCAAAGAATAAATGAAGAGAGAGATGAATTGAGTTTCATGGTGGTGAAACCCTGTGTACACTATTTCCAAGAGAGTTTATGTCTTGCATGTAGTCTTGGAAACAACAAATAATAAAACTTTGCATTGAGAGGGGACTATTTCAACGATGGCCATGTTTAGTTCCCAAAAGTTACCCCTAAATACACTATGCAAAAAGAAGATTTCCCATCACATCAAAATGTCATAATATGCAGGGAGTACTAAATGTAGATGAAATCAAAAACTAATTGCACAGTTTTGTTGTACTCTACGAGACGAACATTTTGAGCCTAATTAATCAATTTTTGGACAATTTTTTGCACATACAAACGAAATGCTACAATAGCGCAATGATTACGAAGTAACGTCTTACTCCCAAATTCAACATTCCAATTCTAACATCTAAACACCACCTATAAATTAAATGAACTTTTGCTTATGTGGTATCTTTGGAAACATAAATATGAAATGGTCATTGAGAATGGCCTAAGGATGACAGCATGGTTAGGATTGGAGATGAAATTAAGATTTAGAATCAAAGATATTTTTAGGTATTAGAGTCGCATTGGCAGAGCTCCCCATTTTTCACGCCCGCATATGACTGGCCATAGCTCAACTCAAGGACCTATCTGATATAAGTCCTCTGGAAATGATTCCAAGGCTGTGTTGCTTTGGGCTGAAAATTTTTACACACATGTTTGACTACTAATTAAATGTATTAAATAAAGTCAGTTTATAAAACTACGTACAAAGCCTCCGGGTTAATTCGCGAGACCTATCTAATGAGGCCTTTGACCGTAGAATGATTATTGTAGTAAATCATGGGTTAATTAGGTAAATCATGGATTAATTAGATTCATTAGATTCGTCACGTAAAGTTACACTAAAGATTTTGCAAACAGAGATTATTTAATACTGCATGCATGCAAGATTCTTCGGGAAAAAACATTTTGAGGCCACAAAGAAACATGGCCCAAGAATTGGAATAATTCTTTAGGGTAAACCCTAAGTCAACCGAAGAACCGAAGCACTTTTTTCCTTTAAAAAATCTTGGCAGGGATCATAGACTAAGTTAGTGGTTGGAGTCTTGGAGACGGAGATCGTGGAGATATGAGAGCTGGCAACGACGCAACGTTTTCACGAAGAACTACAGCTAGGAACGAATGCACCTGCACAATTTTTATTCTTATTACCCGCAAAAAAAAATAGTCTTATTAGTTTACAGAAGAGGAAAATACGTAGTTGCATCTGCACGGCCAAACGGCACCGAAAAGGAAATCCAATTCGTTCTTTGGAAAAGGATTCGCGTATACGCTTGCCGAGGAACAGGTACTTGTTACACCGTTGTAGGCGAGGCCCAGTTGGCTTCATAATCTGGCGGGCCTCTGCAAGGCCGGTCCAATCTGGAGACAATCTACCACGGCCCATCTACGGTACAACTTTGGCAGCTTCGGTAGTTCAGCTTGCTCTACGAATTTGTCTAGTTCATAGCACATACATTCCTCTCATTATTTGTTCGAAAGGGAACATACCGTGGTCAATGACAACGAGGGAATACGTATAGTGGGTTTCCGCTCGATACGCATCAAAGCGCTGAGTAAAATCTAACAAAAAAAAACTTAAGTTGTTGAATGGCGAAACAAAGTGGTGGAACCTATTTATTAGTTTTATGAATTTATTAGTCTTTTAGAGATGCTCATAGGGTAGGATGTGCATGCACGCTATTTATGGGGTACTCATATTTTTCTTCATTTATTTCAGTCTCCCAGATATGGTCCTAAGAAAGGGTGTGTTATATGAATACATATAAGTGTTCTGCACATCCAAATCTATGAAAATTATGATGCTGAGTGAGCAAGAGGTAATGCGTCTTCCAGGGTGGAGACAAGTTGTGTTGGTGCAGAAGCAGGGGTGGATCCATATATACTCTAGTGAGGGCACATGCCCCATTTCCTCTCAAAATTTTGAATCAAACATTAGCGATAAGTTTCATGATATACAAACTTTATAAATTTAACTTTTGTTTTTATACATCCGTCTCAACTCTTGTCTTGGCTATTCATGACGAGCAGTGGCCTCCAAGTATGGAAAAGTACGTGAAACAAATTAGGAGTTGGAATTAGTCAGCCTTGCAATCTTTGGCACCCCATGTTCGTGAGCATTAATTTATGACTTCATTACATTCTCTTGGAGATGCTTATATGTGTGAGGTACTCATATTTTTCTTGATTTATTCTAGTCTCTGAGATATGCTCGTAAGGTAGGGTTAATGGGTTATGTGTGTTCTATGACTACATATAAGTGATCTGCACATCCAAATCTATGAAAATTGTGTATGCTGAGTGAGTGGGTGGCAATGCGTCTTTCAGGATGGCAACAAGCTATGTCCTCGTGGGATGGCTGGGGTGGATCCATATATACTCTAGTGCACATGCCCCATTTCCTCTCAAAATTTTGAATCAAACATAAGTGATAAATTTTATGATGTACACACTTTATAAATTTAACTTTTGTTCTTATACATCTATCTCAACTCTTGTCTTGGCTATTCCTTCATGAGCAGCGTGGCCTCCAAGTATGGAAAAGTATGCAACAAACTAGTAATGGGAGTCAGTCAGTATTGCCATCTCTGGCGCCCTACATTTGTGAGCATTATGCCATTTCTAGTGCATGTTTGATAGATATTTTATACATATTAGTTTGAATCATATATCATCGCTATCTATGATGGTATGATAAGTTAGATCGAGGTGGGAATTTTTCATCCGGATTGTCGGTGCCGAGATTGGCAGCCCAACCTCAGCGCCTAACAGAATGCGTTGTGTCCCGTCCCTTGACGGTTGATGCAGGAGCTAGCACAATGACACAAGGGGTTTATCCTGGTTCCGGCCACCGGGCCGTACGTCCAGCAAGGTGTGCTATTGGCATGTACTGTCTTGCACCGGGGTGCTCGGAGTGGGGGGCTACAAGCAAGGCGGGAGAGGAGGAGGAGGCTCCAAGTCCCTGAACGAGTGGGTGATTGAGGCCAAATGCCAATATCGTGAGCGTGTGTGTGTGTCTGTGTGGGTGTGTGTGGGTTTCGTCCCCCTGGGCCGGCGCTTTCTTCCTCCTTTTATAGTCCAAGGAGGAAGGGTGGTGCCCAAGAGTGACTACAAGTACAAGCACAGTGCGAGCTACAGGAGGGTGCACTAGGAGAGCGTGGTGCCGGGCGTGTCGTCGTCCTTGGTTCTGAACGGAGATTTATGGCGAGCTCCGGCTTCTTCGGGCGTCGTGGCCGTACTTGCGCTTGTCCTGGAGTGGCTTCGAGGTGTAGCAGGACCTCCAGCTAGGGCTCGGTCCGTCGCCCGTACGCCCGATCGAGGGTCTCCCATGCTCGACCAACCAGGGGAGGACAGAAGTTGGCAGCACAGTGCGGTGGAATGATGGCTTCTGCTGGTCACAGTGCGTGGCGTGCTCGCCTCGTCGGGGGATGGCAGGGAGTTGGTGGGTCTGACCCGGCGTACGTCGTCGCAGGGCCGCGCCGGGCCGGAGTCAGCGCTTTCCCATTGGCTCGTACTCTCGCTCGAGGGTCTCCCCTGCCCGCCCGAGGGCTGTGCCGTACGAGGGAGGACGAGAGTAGGCAGAACAGTGGCGCTGAATGACAGTGGTACGTTCATACAGGGCTCGCCATGCCCGCTCAGTGGCTGGGGCGGGCGGTCCTGTGGCTGGAGTCAGCGGGAGTGACAGGGCGTGGCGGACTTGACCGGGGTTTGCCCCTGGTCACCGTCTGTACGCCATTCGAGGGTGCCCATCTGCCCGCTCGAGGGCCTCACGGTGGGGGAAGGACGGGAGTAGTTGGCACAGTGCGGTGGAATGACCCGTGCCTGCCCGTACAGTGATGAATCGTCAGCACGGCACCGGGGCCAGGTGGTACAGTGGACCTGAGCGTGTCAGCGGCGTGGAGCAGGGCGGGGTCTCATCCCCCATTTTTTGACTTGGGCGTTTGGTAGGTCGCGGCATTAAATGCAGTTGCTGGGCGGGGTGGTTGGGCGCTCCCGCAGCGAATAGAGGGGCGGCCTCGAGCGGGATGGAGTGACCCACTCGCTCGAGGGGGCGTGCAGGCCTCGAGCGAGGCGAACGCGGGGTCGTGTCTGCCCGAGGTGGTCGAAGACCCTCGAGCGAGGCGGAGACGTGGTCATGCCCGCCCGAGGGGGTCGAAGTTCCTCGAGCGAGGCGGTCACGGTGTTTGCTTTTTGGGCCTTGAGGTGAATCAAGCCGGGATGGTCGTTTGGACCGCGGTAAGCGGCATCGGGCCGCGTTGTTCGGGCGATTTTTCGAGCCATCAGTGGCTAAATATTTTTTAGGGTGATTATTTCCGTTGGTTAGGGGACCCTTGGGATGTCCCCGACACGGATGAAACTGTGTTTACATTGTTTGTAAGTTGATGAAAACGACATCGGAAGCTAGAGAGTGTTAGTTTTATCCAACTGCGTCTAATTCTGTAGCTCTTGATATGATTAAATACTATAGCTACCCTATGAAACTGTAGAATGAAACTATATAATGGATATTGTTTTATTTAATAAACTCAAATATGTTTTGGTGACATGGCACTCTTATGAAACTGTAGAATGAAACTATATAATGGAGATTTTTGTTTTATTTAATAAACTCAAATCTGTTTTGATGACATGGCACTCTTGAAAACTATGAAATGAAACTCTACACTATGAATTGCGGGAGTTTTATAGAAGCAACCAAAAAATAATATGTTGGCATGTAAGGAGTTTTGTTGCAGCAGTATATTGTTTGCATAACATGTCTCCAAGTAACCTGGCTTTTCTTGTAGACGAGCTTATTGGACTTGCTCTCACTATGCTTCATGATTTTCTCAAAAGAAAAACTATTCATCATGATTCAAAAGATTTTCAAAATATATACTCAGCTCAAAAGGAAAATATCTGAAGTTACAAAACACTATAAATCCAGCTGGCCGCACCTGTAATTGAGATATGAGACGTGCTATGAGAATTTTGTGGGAGAAAGCTGATGTTTTCTTGTATATTGTCGAACGAACAAGAAAGCGTGTCCCGTAGCTATTGGTCTTAAAAAAACTATCCCCTAATTGCGGTTGCAAAGAAATTTATCAAATTTGTTTGTTTTGATGTATGTAAAAAAACATTGTTTGTGACAAAAAGAAATCCACCCAATCCTCTATTTTTGCTGGGTCAAAAACTTTGACTGCACTTCACGAACTCCGTTATCGCCAGTTTCCCGTAGGATAAAATTTGGTAAACCGGTGAAATTTCATGAGAGTACTCTTCGAACGAATACTGAAGCTCATCACATTTCATTGGCCTACAATGCGGTGCCCAAGTCCCCGTGAATGAATGAAAACTCGGCGGCGGCGCGGTGGTCACGCTCACGCACACCAAGATCGTGCGGAACAGACGAATCCACCAACCGCGCGGCCAACCAAAAGAACAGGATTTCACGGGACCATCCATATCCATCGTCCCGCCATGCGCTTGTGGGATGGGATGAGGATCCCGGCACCGTATCTGAACTTCCTCCACTTCTCCCGGAAACAAATCCTCCCCTCATTTGGATGGATCTCGCGAAATCGCCATACGGCTGTGTAGCAACAACCTCCCATATATAAATGCAGGAATCTCTCAAACTGCCCCCAAAACCCATCAAACAAATCGCACCGCAAAGCAACAATCTTTGCGTCATCCGAGCGAAATCACCCATGGCAGATCGGGGGCTTAGCTAACACGCAATCAATCAATCAATCCATCTCTCGCTATCTCTATCAGTCTATCTCTCTCCCGTCCACCCACCCGCGATGGCATCGGCGGCGGCCGGGCGGCGGTACTGGCGGTGGAGCAAGGCCGACTTCTTCCCGGAGCCGTCGTTCCGGAGCTGGCGCGCGTACGGCGGCGCGCTGATGTCCACGGGGCCGCGCCTCCGTGACCGCGTCACCAGCCGCTCGTCGGAGGCCGTCGAGGCCGGCACGCTCCTCGCCCAGAGCGAGAACCCGCTCCGGCGGTGCCTCTCCTGGGTGGACCTCGCCTTCCTCGGCTTCGGCTCCGTCGTCGGCTCCGGGGTCTTCGTGCTCACCGGCCAGGAGGCGCGCTTCGACGCCGGCCCGGCCATCCCGCTGGCCTACACCGTCGCCAGCTTCTCCGCACTGCTCTCCTCCTTCTGCTACGCCGAGCTCGCCACCGAGATCCCCTCCGCGGGGGGCTCCTTCTCCTACCTCCGCGTCGAGCTCGGCGACCTCGCCGCCTTCCTCGCCGCCGGGAACATCCTGCTCGAGGCCGTCGTCGGCGCCGCCGGCCTCGGCCGCTCCTGGACCTCCTACCTCGCCGCCCTCATCGGCCGCGACAGCGACGCGCTCCGCATCCACGTGCCCGCCCTCGCCGACGGCTTCAACCTGCTCGACCCCATCGCCGTCGTCGTGCTCTGCTCCACCTCCGCGCTCGCCGTCTCCGGCGCGCGCCTAACCTCCACCATCAACTCGCTGGCGTCCGTGGTCGGCATCGCCATCATCGCCTTCGTCCTCGGCGTCGGGTTCTCCCACTTCGAGCCGGCCAACCTCGCCCCGTCCTTCTTCCCCTTCGGCGCCGCGGGCGTGTTCCGCACCGCCGCCGTCGTGTACTGGTCCTACACGGGCTTCGACATGGTGGCCACCATGGCGGAGGAGACCAAGAACCCCGGCCGCGACGTGCCGCTGGGCCTCGTCACCTCCATGTCCGCCATCACCGTCGTCTACTGCGCCATGTCGCTGGCGCTCGTCGGGATGCAGCGCTACAGCGAGATCGACGCCAACGCCGCCTACTCGGTGGCGTTCTGCTCTACGAATTTGTCTAGTTCATAGCACATACATTCCTCTCATTATTTGTTCGAAAGGGAACATACCGTGGTCAATGACAACGAGGGAATACGTATAGTGGGTTTCCGCTCGATACGCATCAAAGCGCTGAGTAAAATCTAACAAAAAAAAACTTAAGTTGTTGAATGGCGAAACAAAGTGGTGGAACCTATTTATTAGTTTTATGAATTTATTAGTCTTTTAGAGATGCTCATAGGGTAGGATGTGCATGCACGCTATTTATGGGGTACTCATATTTTTCTTCATTTATTTCAGTCTCCCAGATATGGTCCTAAGAAAGGGTGTGTTATATGAATACATATAAGTGTTCTGCACATCCAAATCTATGAAAATTATGATGCTGAGTGAGCAAGAGGTAATGCGTCTTCCAGGGTGGAGACAAGTTGTGTTGGTGCAGAAGCAGGGGTGGATCCATATATACTCTAGTGAGGGCACATGCCCCATTTCCTCTCAAAATTTTGAATCAAACATTAGCGATAAGTTTCATGATATACAAACTTTATAAATTTAACTTTTGTTTTTATACATCCGTCTCAACTCTTGTCTTGGCTATTCATGACGAGCAGTGGCCTCCAAGTATGGAAAAGTACGTGAAACAAATTAGGAGTTGGAATTAGTCAGCCTTGCAATCTTTGGCACCCCATGTTCGTGAGCATTAATTTATGACTTCATTACATTCTCTTGGAGATGCTTATATGTGTGAGGTACTCATATTTTTCTTGATTTATTCTAGTCTCTGAGATATGCTCGTAAGGTAGGGTTAATGGGTTATGTGTGTTCTAT
This sequence comes from Echinochloa crus-galli, assembly GCA_900205405.1. Lineage (NCBI taxonomy): Eukaryota > Viridiplantae > Streptophyta > Magnoliopsida > Poales > Poaceae > Echinochloa > Echinochloa crus-galli. Next base: position 707,732 of record OAMR01000451.1, on the reverse strand, counting down.
GACTACATATAAGTGATCTGCACATCCAAATCTATGAAAATTATGATGCTGAGTGAGCAAGAGGTAATGCGTCTTCCAGGGTGGAGACAAGTTGTGTTGGTGCAGAAGCAGGGGTGGATCCATATATACTCTAGTG
>OAMR01000451.1:693463-707504 GCA_900205405.1 Echinochloa crus-galli | reverse complement strand
ACGGGGCCGCGCCTCCGTGACCGCGTCACCAGCCGCTCCTCGGAGGCCGTCGAGGCCGGCACGCTCCTCGCCCAGAGCGAGAACCCGCTCCGGCGGTGCCTCTCCTGGGTGGACCTCGCCTTCCTCGGCTTCGGCTCCGTCGTCGGCTCCGGGGTCTTCGTGCTCACGGGCCAGGAGGCGCGCTTCGACGCCGGCCCCGCCATCCCGCTCGCCTACGCCGCCGCCGGCTTCTCCGCGCTGCTCTCCTCCTTCTGCTACGCCGAGCTCGCCACCGAGATCCCCTCCGCGGGGGGCTCCTTCTCCTACCTCCGCGTCGAGCTCGGCGACCTCGCCGCCTTCCTCGCCGCCGGGAACATCCTGCTCGAGGCCGTCGTCGGCGCCGCCGGCCTCGGCCGCTCCTGGACCTCCTACCTCGCCGCCCTCATCGGCCGCGACAGCGACGCGCTCCGCATCCACGTGCCCGCCCTCGCCGACGGCTTCAACCTGCTGGACCCCATCGCCGTCGTCGTGCTCTGCGCCACCTCGGCCCTCGCCGTCTCCGGCGCGCGCCTCACCTCCACCATCAACTCGCTGGCGTCCGTGGTCGGCATCGCCATCATCGCCTTCGTCCTCGGCGCCGGGTTCTCCCACTTCGAGCCGGCCAACCTCGCGCCGTCCTTCTTCCCCTTCGGCGCCGCCGGCGTGTTCCGCGCCGCCGCCGTCGTGTACTGGTCCTACACGGGCTTCGACATGGTGGCCACCATGGCCGAGGAGACCAAGAACCCCGGCCGCGACGTGCCGCTGGGCCTCATCACCTCCATGTCCGCCATCACCGTCGTCTACTGTGCCATGTCGCTGGCGCTCGTCGGGATGCAGCGCTACGGCGAGATCGACGCCAACGCCGCCTACTCGGTGGCGTTCGCCGCCGCCGGGATGAAGTGGGCGCGCTACGTGGTGGCGCTCGGCGCGCTCAAGGGCATGACGCCACATCGCCGGGGCAGCTGCGCACCTTCCTCGCCTTCCTGGGGATGATCGTCGCCGCCTCCATCGGCATGTCCGTGTACTACAACTCGGGCTACGCGCGGCGGTGGCCGGGGTACGCGGCGTTCGGCGCGCTGTGGGTGGCCGGCACGGCGGGGCTGGCGCTGTGCGCAAAGCAGCAGAGGGAGCCCAAGGTGTACGGCGTGCCGCTCATGCCGTGGCTGCCGGCGATGTCGGTGGCCACCAACCTGTTCCTGATGGGGTCGCTGGGGTCGCTGGCGTACATGCGCTTCGGCATCTGCACGGCGGCGATGCTCGTGTACTACGTGCTCTTCGGCGTGCACGCCACGTACGACATGGCGCACGCCGAGGAAGGGCAGGCGGCATCGGCGGCGGACGACGGCGTGGAGCAGGGGAAGATAGTGCCGGTGTGAGGCAGAGGATGCAATTTTATTTTTATTGCATGTCATGGTAGTGTGTGGATTTGTAGGATAGTTTAGAGACAGCTTTCTTGAATCGCTTTAGGACAATTGGCGTTCCTCATTCAGATTAGCTGCTTATCTGCGAACTGATGCAGCTGCCGCAGAAATTCATTTGTGCAAAAGGGGTCAATTTTTCTAGATCCTGTTTGTTCTTTTGGATCAGACTCGTGATTCATGAATGCCATAAAGGTTAAAGCTGCGCTGATATAATATAAAAACTAAAATAATACTGGTGGAGATTGGCACAAAGGGGAAGGCAATCGGCAAACACGCGCCACGTTGACATTAGAAGACTAGTTACATTACATCACCTACTCCTTTATTTTAAGGCATTGCAGCTGGAGGAGAGTGCACATCACCATTCATCTTTTAAGGGTATGTACAGCTCTTAGACGGAATGTTGTCGAACTCTGCATACAGACGGATGTACAGACACTGGCGGATGCATGTTGGGGCAAGCTGGGGCAGCTGTCCCAGCTAAAAATCGACTTGGTTGCCGGTATCCCATGGGTTCTGGTATGATTCAGCTCCGCGCGGTGCATGTTGGTCTTGATTGGTTAGCAGGCTTACATGCATTTGATGTATGGCTCCGTCCAGATTCCCTTCTCCATTCAGGTCCGTGTGCTACGCGAAAACTGACCTCCCCTTGCGAGCTAGGATGACCTGATGCAGGCAATATGATGGGGCTCCACTTGCAGCCAGACAAAGCAGTCCATCACTCAGCTAACCAATCAACTCCTCTTGCCATCCTGGCTCATGCCATACGTAAACCAATCAAGCCTTCATGTATGCTTCTGTACAGGCCGCGATGGGCTTGAATCTCGTCGCCATCCTGGATGCCTCCTCAATTCGCAACCAATCACGCCTGAAGAGTACAGTTGCCAAAGAGCCTTAGACGCCATCCTAGAGCTAGAGGTTCTTAGAACTTTGCTAGTGGTATGTATATTCTTATCATGTTAAGTTGTTAACCACCACTTGAGTTGAATCATGTGATCACTTTACTATTACTTGCTATTTGCTAATTGATGTCTTTATCCAATTTACAGGTTCATCTATCTATTACTTTTTTTGCATTTTGCCATGTATTGGTGCAAGAACTAACCATCAATTTTTTTCTACAAATTTGAGCTAATATCTCAACTTCGCTTTAAAATTGTGCGATTGCAATGTATGGATGCATTAATGCGATGTGAATTGCAATGCGTTTGATTTTGGTTCAGTCGATCATTAAAAGTTCGCCCCAGCTAGTTTTTTTACTGGCTACGCCACTGTGTACAGACAGCTCATACAATCCATAGACAGAGAAGTCGTCTATAAGCTATTTAATGCTTTGCACTGGAGTTTAAGATCAACTACAGATGTATTTGTGTATACCATTATGTTGGTATTTGATAGAAGCATCTTTAAGAATAAGTTAAACATTGGCGCATTTTTTCTCCAAAACTACTCCGTATTTCTTTCCAAATCATTTTCTCCCTGTCGTCACTGTGCCTTCCACTCACTTTGTCTCTCTGTCGGCAGAGACCATCCACTAGCTCACCGCTTTCTCCACCGGGCCTGTTTAGTTCCCGGTCACATCATCAAACTTCTAAAAATTCTCTCTCCAAACTTCACTATTCACCTATCACATCAAATCTCTCTCCTCATACATGGAGTACTAAACGTGGGTAAATAAAAAAAACTAGTTACATGGTTTTGATGTACACGACCAGACGAATCTTTTAAGCCTAGTTAGGTCATGGTAGAACAATGTTTACCACGAACAAACGAAAAGTGCTACAGTGTCCAATGTGACTTTTTCACCTTACTTTTTACCGTTATCCCCTGTCTTGTTTAGTTATGTATCCTTCTCTGATAGTCTCGAATATCTGTTCACCAGTATTCTTGACAAAGCTTCCCTGCGGAAATATAAATTATGATACCTCGGGATACTCCTAGGTGAAGTGCTACAGCGGTGATTCTGTGCGCTTGCAGAATATTTACATATTTTACTAAGCCATAAGGAAAACAACTGAAACACTCCTTACCCCAGTACCAGGATTCTCAATTCTGATATTGGATCGTAAGAAGTGCCAACAGTCATCTTTGCTAGCTTGTTATGCTGCCATTAAGACTAGCTGCAAAGCTAATAGGGATGACTGGAGCATCACCGATCTCATTAGTTTCATTAATAATGACGAAGAAGATTTTTAAATAAGCTACTGCAAAACTTAAGCTATTGATGTTGTTTCATTATGGCTAAGTTTCTTAGCAATATATTTTTTTTCCCTTAATGGTCGACTAAGGTGCAATTGTGCACATCACTTTGCAGATTCTGCATAAAGAACCATAAGAGGAAGGGGAGCAAAATTTGTTGATGGATAAAGTTGAAGTCCAATGCGCTATGAGATTCTTGTTGGAATTAGCTAGTGCTTCAACTTTGTGTTTGATGATGTTATTGATCAAGAGAAATCTTAGTTTGTTTCATTAGAATATTGTCACATTATGTTTGTGATAATAATTAAATGCATCGTCAAGTATTATATGCTCTTCTTAGTTTAAATAAGTTATGTGATGTGTGTGTATTACGATATAAAGAAATGACTAGACCTTGTCGAATCAATGACTCACTATTGTTTAGACCACAATTCGAAGGGAAAGAATTGGAATGTCTCATCAGTTAAGAGATACTTCAATTATTAAGAATAATGCACCAATGTATTAAAGGGAACATGCTAAGACAATAAATGAGCTATAAATTCTCTCACTAAGCTTCATTTGCCCACTAAAGAATGAATCCAGTATTCAAAAGGCTGAAGGGTGAATATAATGAGAGGCATGATCGCTATATACAACTGTGATAGGAGAAATACTCCATAATTATCAAAATAAGTGTGACTTTATTCATTATTTCGGGCCAATGCTGATTGATGGGTACATGTTCACAAAGCTTTATTGTTCTTATCCATTTTCTGGCCAACGCTGATGTGGGTTTGAACAGTAAAGGAAGTTCACTATTGGTATTTAAATAAAACTTGAGCAAGACAAAAGTAACGTCATGCTAAAGATCTAAGATAAAAAAGCTACCACTTATAGATGCCCAATAAGCTTAAGGGATACTATCTTCTACTGTTCAAATTGTCTCATTAAGGATCTTGAGATCAGTGGGAGTCAGTGGGAGCTCACGAAGGAGGAAAAGAAATTTTGATGAGATGCAGGATTAGTATTTTCCTGTGCCTATGATTCATGATAATAAGTCTCATAATATTTTAGTTGTGTCATTATTATTTTGCATTCGTGCATATCGAATACTATAGATTATTAAGTTGAGGTTTTTTCATTAGTTGATTAACCCCAATATAAAATATATAGTAATTGATGAATAATATATATGATGAGGCACAAAAGAAAAACAACCTTATTTGCTCTAAGAATTGCAATAACGAGGGCATAATTGAGTCTATTAACTTAAGATTTGAATATGGTTTTAGCAATAATTTCTAATGGAATCAAGACAGTAGACTATACATGGGTTTATATTTTAAGTGTGGTTCTAAAAGAAAATTAAGATGCTAAATCTATAGCTCACCATTATTTAAGATTTTGTGGATTTTATCTACTAAAACTAAGGTGGAAAATTTATTATCCTAATACTCAAAGTGGATGATACTCTATTAGCAAGAGTTTTCTATCATTCAATGAGACATAAAGAATCTTGGTGAAAGTCTATTATGTTCAAGACATTAAGATACACTAAGATTGGACCAAAGGAAGTGTTAGGATTGTCACTAAAGGCATAAGTTTGCTTAAAAGAATTGACATGAATAATTGTATTGCCATACCTGTTGTATTTGCCTCATGTGGTGAATTTTGATTTATTTCAAATACTAAGAGTTAAAATTAAGTGTTAAAGTTAAGAATTACGATGAAGGAAGATGTTCCTTATGGTTTAGCCGTCGAAAGCTAAATACTTGAGTCTATAAGAAATTTGATTGGTATGTAAGCCAGAATGCTTGACAAAGTTTTAATCCAGATCAGGTCCACTGGAAAGGTGCTGAAAGATTGAAGTATCAAAATAACATGCTTAGTTATTATGGATCATTTGATTAAGAATTTTGTGAAATTGTATGATATAAAAGTGCACAATTAGATTATATCCTTATTCTCACAAAAGTAGCAATTTAGTAGAAAATCTCTAAACAAGGTTAGCATAAAGAAAAGCTAAACTTATGGCATGTTTAACAAAGGCAGGCTATATGGTTTAAGAATTATATTCTGGCATTTAGAAATAAAGATAATAACTTTAATCAATACAACAACAACAACAACATAGCCTTTTGTCCCAAGCTAGTTGGGGTAGGCTAGAGGTGAAACCCAAAAGGTATCCTTATTCTGGGGGTTGTAAAATCATTTTTTCACAAGAAACAGTAACCCTTGAAGTCATGTCAAAATGCAATCTGCCGTATGGAACTTTCACATTGAACATATTTTGTTCCAATCTGGTTGGTCAGAAGAATAACATAGTGACTGGAAAAAAAGAAATTCTTTGGGGCATCTTGCAAGATTGTGCAGTGAAATGCAGGAGTAGGATATGGATAGTGTTGACTTGCAGCGCAGACTGATGTTGTGCATGGCCATTGGAAAGAGGAAGGAAGAATGTTATAAGTAAAATAATTAAAGATAAAGGCTAGAAAAGATTAAATTATAAGCTAATAAAGGAAAAACTCCAAATTCCCACCCTCAAGTATGGACAAAGTCTGGATAACCCCCTAAATATGTTTTGGTTCAGTTTGCACCAGCAACTATCTTAATCGATCCTTCGTAAGATTGTCTTTTTTGTTTCTCCATGCAACAAATGTTGTTTTAAGTTGAAAGTTTGTGGTATAATTGAGGCAATCATAAATTATTTTTAAAAAATACATTATGATTTATTTATCATTATTTTGAAAGCCTATGGTATATAATAATAAATTAAACATATTGATATGGAATTTTATGAGAAATAAAGATGACAAATTCGTATTGTATTTTTTTAAAAAAAATATATGTGGCCCTATATCATCCCACAAAATTTTAATTTAAAACCCCACCTGTGCATGGAGGAACAAAAAATACAAATCTTACAAAGGAGTAGATTGCATTGATTGAGATAATTATGAGTGTAAAATGAACCAAAACATACTTTGGGGGGTTATTCAAACTTTATCCATACTTACGCTAGTAATTTGAACAACAACAACATAGCCTTTTGTCCCAAGCAAGTTGGGGTAGGCTAGAGGTGAAACCATGTTAATATCCTTATTCTGGGGGTTGTAAAATCATTTTTTCACAAGAAACAGTAACCCTTGAAGTCATGTCAAAATGCAATCTGCCGTATGGAACTTTCACATTGAACATATTTTGTTCCAATCTGGTTGGTCAGAAGAATAACATAGTGACTGGAAAAAAAGAAATTCTTTGGGGCATCTTGCAAGATTGTGCAGTGAAATGCAGGAGTAGGATATGGATAGTGTTGACTTGCAGCGCAGACTGATGTTGTGCATGGCCATTGGAAAGAGGAAGGAAGAATGTTATAAGTAAAATAATTAAAGATAAAGGCTAGAAAAGATTAAATTATAAGCTAATAAAGGAAAAACTCCAAATTCCCACCCTCAAGTATGGACAAAGTCTGGATAACCCCCTAAATATGTTTTGGTTCAGTTTGCACCAGCAACTATCTTAATCGATCCTTCGTAAGATTGTCTTTTTTGTTTCTCCATGCAACAAATGTTGTTTTAAGTTGAAAGTTTGTGGTATAATAGAGGCAATCATAAATTATTTTTAAAAAATACATTATGATTTATTTATCATTATTTTGAAAGCCTATGGTATATAATAATAAATTAAACATATTGATATGGAATTTTATGAGAAATAAAGATACCAAGTGTCTTTCGCTTCTTGTTTTCCTCCCCTACTCACGCCAAACACTTCTGAAGCCACCTTCCGAACACATGTTGCCATCTTTAGCCACATGTCGTCTGCATCTTCTCCGTCCTCCCAAGGCCCCTCGCTTAACATCATGTCCTTAAAAGTTTGCGCTGCTTCCCCTCTAAGCTTCCACCACTTCGTTCTCGCTATCTTGGCACGTTTGTCCCGCTGGACACGTACCCGAAATCTGAAGTCCGCCACCATCAACTTGTGTTGAGGGACAACACACTCCCCAGGTATCACCTTACAATCTAAGCACGCACGTCTATCCTCCCGCCTTGCAAGGATAAAGTCAATCTGGCTCGAGTGTTGTCCACTCTGAAAGGTCACCAGATGAGATTCCCTCTTCCTAAATAGGGTATTTGCTAACAACAAGTCGTAGGCCAACGCGAAGCTCAAAACATCCTCCCCCTCTTGATTCCTATTTCCATACCCGAACCCCCCGTGCACTCGCTCGAAACCTACATTAGACGCACCTACATGGCCGTTGAGATCTCCTCCTATGAAGAGTTTCTCGCTGATAGGCACGGTACTAACCATGCTATCCAAATCCTCCCAAAACTGCATCTTGGTGCTCTCACTAAGGCCTACCTGAGGGGCATAGGCACTGATCACATTCAGAGCCAAATCTCCAACTACCAACCGAACTAGGATAATTCGATCGCCTTGCCTCCTAACATCAACAACTCCATTCTTAAGGCTCTTATCGATCAAGATGCCTACACCATTCCTTCCCGAAGTTGCCCCCGTATACCAAAGCTTGGAGCCAGTACCCTCTACTTCCCTCGCCTTCTGGCCCTTCCATTTAGTCTCCTGAACGCATAGAATATTTACACGCCTCCTAATTGCTACCTCGGCTATCTCTCGTAACTTACCCGTTAGAGACCCTACGTTCCAACTACCCACCCGAAACCTAGTTGGCTCGGCTAGCTTCCTTGCCCTTCGCACCCGTCGAGGGAAGTGCAAAGACCCTTGCTCATTTTTCACTACACCCGGGCGCCGATGTAGCGCGCCACTAAGGAAATGACGACCCGGTCCTTGCTCACTTGACACCGTGCCCAGACCACGACACGGCGCGTCTCGGGGGAGACGGCCCGGCCCTTGCTCATTTAACACCATACCTGGGTTCCGATATGGCGCGTCGCTAAGAGGGTTACGCTCCAACGGGATTCTCTTGGGTTTCATCTCCATATGAGTGGCTAGGTTTTACATTGGCTCGCCGAGCCTATCACAACCCTCCTCCTTTACCAGGGCTTGGGACCTGCTATGTTGAGACAACATAGGCGGAGTTAATAACTTTAATCAATATCACTACAATTTAGTTGTAGTATTTTCTTCAAGTAATGACACAATTATTAATGGGGTCAAGTCCATTGATAATTAGATATTGTGTTTTGAAAGAAAGTCATAGGATCATATTGTTTAAGTTTAAGAAGTAAGTACTAATTTGATGCTAGTAAAAGGTACTTACTAAAGGCTTACTACTTATCCCAATATTCGCGAAATTAGTAGTAAGCCTTTAGTAGTAAGTTCGCGAATATTGGGATAAGTAGTAAGTTTGTATTCTGGACATCTATTTCCAATAAGTTATAAACGTTCTATCAAAGTATTGCAGTGAACTTTGGGTAATAGGATCCCAGTAGTGAATTAAATACTACTGACGACGCATTGGTCCAGTTTTGCTGTTATACTAAGATTGAACATAAGTGTTATGTGAACATCAGTGATTAACCGTTCAATCAAGTGGGAGAATGTTGGAAATTATTTTTTTTAAATGTGATTCTCACAGTTAATTCGATAAGGAAATATGACTCCACGTTTTTCATCTCGTGGTGGACTAGGACTCTGACACTATGATTGGCTGGTGTCCCTAGTGTATTATACTAGGACCCGGCCCTGCCTCCACGGCTCTAGACTATATATTGACAGGATTTGGGCTTATTTTTTCATCGCCAACAATTAGTAACTCGCCCCAAATTGAAACACTGATCAATTAGAGAGCTGAAGGAGTGCAGAAGACCAAAGTTTCTCTTGCTGATCAAGGACAGCTTCTGTTCTTGACTCGGCGCTCTACATCACGCCTACATCGACAAGTATGACTACTTCCTCTATGACAGGAGCACACCTATGGCGGCTACTAACGACGGTATGAGTTACACCATAATGTTTTTCATATTAGATTGATTGATCATGATCTAGGTTAAGCTAAGATCCTGTTTATGTATACTAATGCTAAGAATTAGATTCAACAGTCCTACGTCAGTCCAGGGACGAAAATGAGCCTGTTGCGATAGTTTGAGGATGAAAACGGCCGTTTTCATAATCGAGGGACAAAATTGAGCTTTCGACGATAGTTGGGGAACGATTTTGCCTATTCCGCCTTATATTTATATGGATTCATGATATGTTGCATATAACATTGATAAGAACTATCAATTTTAGTTTCACGCCCCTACTAAACGTACTAAGTGGTTCATTCAAGGGTCCAAACCTTCTGAATCAATGTTAATCTACCTACTTGGCTGCACACAAATTCGTTATGCTTATTTACCCGTCAAAGTTCAAAGATTCCTATGATTTTTAGCTTTAACAAATTCTTTTTCCATCTCATATTGTCATGTCAGTCTGTGAATTCGTTAGGTAGAAAAGAAAAACTGAGCTCTCAGTTGTGTTTACCAAAGGATTACTGCAGGACAGCAGAGCACATGTTCTGCCACGTCACTTATGTTGAGAGTGACACATCTATGCCCCTTTCATAGAAAGAGTCCCTCCACAACATTTCCATATAATACTTGTATCTAGTTGATGCTAGCTCACTGGATGAAAATAGGATATACAGAAACATGTTAACTTTCTCTTCCATCGTCCAGTTCAATAATTACTGAAATTGGCTGGTCTGAAATAACATTGTGCCAATAGTGCTGGGTGGTGTTTGTCATATTTCTTCTCGTTGTTAATGGTATCATTGTGTTTCTCGTATTTCATTTAGCTGTTAATGGTGTTATCACATTTTCAGGTATTGCCGTTTCTCTTTTATTTGCTTGTACCTGTTAATGGTGATGTTATATTTGTCATTTATCGGCTATTACTAGTGTCCTTTATTTAAGCCTTTAGTTTTATGGCCAACCTGTCAGCATCGTTGTAAAGCCAGTCTTAGTGCATAGTTTCAGTACACAGTTATCTAGACTAAAAACTAGGTAATCATACTAGAAGAATTTCATATGGTGATGAAACTTCTCTTGCATGCCATGAAACTATTCATTCTCTCTTCTCTGTCACATCAGGACATTTAATGTCATGAAACTTTTATAAAATCCCCACTGAGACTGGCTTAAAGTTGTACTCCAATTTATCTTGTCGAAACATGGGCCTTGTATGTTGTTAAAAGAAAGTTTTGACACTATTACCTAAAAGGTGACTAAAAGAAAGTTTGACACTATTAACAGGCCTGACGGTTGAGACAGTCGCAACGTCCATTGTGAGTCAGGAATGCACCAAAGGGGGATGCATGGTGCTTATCTGTCCGTCTGACGGTCAGGGGTGCTGCAGCACCGGCACCCCGGCAGCACCTTCCCTGGTTCCGCCCCTGCTTGGATGATGTATAGTTGTTGTAAAAGTGAGGTAAATGATAAAGAGTAAATTAGGTGATCAAAGTGCACATCGGAGAATTTTCATCGAGGAATATAAATAATAGACACATCAACAATATGAATAATTTTGAGAACATTCGATACCATATCGCAACATTTTGTATGTAATTCATGGCATGTTCATGTTTATTAATGGAGTAGTGTCTATAGTTATAGTCTTATAGACACCAATAAAGGTGACATTACCACAGAGGGGAAACCAATAATGGCTCACAAGATTACAGTGTGAATATTAGTTACTTTCAGAAATCTGGAATTCTGGATATTCCAATAACGCAGTGCATCTCTGCAGCATATAGCCACACAGTAGTATCTTCATCATCCATTGTATATGGACTCTTCTTCTTCACTCAATCCTGCCAAAGCAAAATTCGGGGGAAATATTAATTCTTCGTCTGTAGTGTTTGATATGCCCTGCCGCTACTAAACGATGAAAGGGAGGTGTTTCCTGAAAATGTGGTGCCGTTTAGCTTACCAACTACGGAGTAATTTGCAAAAGAAAAAAGGCTACATACTCGTTCGTATTTCTCTGGTTTTCTTTTGAAATAATCGAGGAAAAAAAAGATTGGGTCTTGGAAAAAGATCAGGCACATATTTGTACTTGGATTTGTTTGAGATAGATCAAAGCTCAGATGTTGTTTCGCCTAAAATAATTCATCTTTGAATCACTACTAATAGTTTATTTGCGTCCTGTTCCTGTCCGATAAATGAGTTGTTTTTCAGGCCTCCAAAACCGAAACATGCACAACTCCATGCATGCATGTATTTTGTTGGTGCGCTGGCGTGTGGTACTCACTCTGAGCAGTTGGTGTCTGGGGACATGTTGTAGGACAGCGGCACCCCGCAGTCTCCGGGCAGCGTCTGCACGGCGTAGAGGTCGGCGTCGAGCAGGTTGTAGGCGGACTTGAGGCACTCGCACGTCGCCAGCCTCGCCTCCGTCGTGTCCGCCGCCGCGAAGATGGTCTTCACGCCGTCGCAGCACATGTCGCTGGGGTTGTCCTCATCGCCCTGCAGGAAGTCCAGGCACCGCGACAGGTCGTTGAGCACGCCGTAGCACCTGATGCCGGCCGCCTCCACCGGAACGGCGGCGGCCAGCTGCTGGACCGCCAGCGTCGCGAGCAGGAGGACGGCGAAGGCCGAGGTCTTCTTCATGGCTGTTGGCTGATCTGTCGAGACTGCTGCGAGGCAGTGGAGTGCAGGGCAGTGTGGAGTATTTGTAGGTAGAGAGTACAGGAGGTTTTGGATGGTTTGTTCAAGTTTCAAGCATGGAACGTGTGATTGCTTATTGCCGCCTTGCTGGTGGCGCAGAGATTTTGCCGTCAATGCATTGGTTTTGCCCCTCGGCATGAGTTTCTAGACGAAACCGTGTTATTCTGTTGAATTAGTTATGCTGCCGGAGTGCGTCGAGGCACAACACTAAAGTTGTTTAGAGACAATGTGTTGGATGAAATTTCTAGATTTCCAAAATACTTTATAAACACTAAGCAGTGTCAAAGAAATACTTCATATTGCTCCAAAGTTCATGAATCCAATTTTGTTAGTTTTTTTAGCACGTGAGCTTTACAGATATGCAGATTGAACATGTTGTTTGTGCATATGTTCTAAAGTTTTAGCTACATTTACCTCTTTAATTCTTTATGGGTGAAACTGGATAAAATTGTGATAAATAGCAGAAAAATGATCAAATGGTGACTTCTATTACTCTTGTTTCTCTGCTTAGGATCTGAGAAAAATGCTTTGTGATTTTTCATGACCATTTGCATGCCTTGTATAAGTTAATGTTATCTATGGATGTTTACATTGTTTAAATAGTATTTAAATAATTAAAATTGCTTTTAGTGAAACTCCAACTCTCCTAGTCATATGTTATCATCCTATTTCTCACAAAAAATATGTTATCATCCTATAACAGTAACTTTAATCTTGTGATTTTTGCTCCTTATTGAATTTAATCTTACAATAGCATGCTTGCTAGTGAATTTGGTAATCATGTAATTTCTTAAAATGTTTATATGGTTAGGATATGTTTTTGACTTTTCTTTGTTGTGTCATTTTATTTCGTGCATGCTCATGAGCATTGGCGCATTGCATTCATCATATCATCTCTAATGCATGCATTCATTCCTTCATTATAGAGATCAAAACGCCATATACTTGAGTGGTGTGGACGTGGTTGTAGAACACAAAGAGATCCGAAGCAAGCAGCTAAGCATGTTTATCCTACCTTTAACAATGAAATTGTTATTAAGTTACACTACGGGCGTGATGTATGCGGGTTACTTGCATATGTATCGTGGGGGTAGAACCTATGTTTTTTATGTATTTATCTTCCTTGCTTCCATTTACCATACCTTTTCACTCGGGTAGTATGGGTTAATGTTTAATTTAATTTGATTACTATTTAGCATGCTTAGATATATACTAAAAGAATTCTAGAGAATTGAAAACACCTCCCACCAAAAAACCCACCCCCACCCCCTCACAGAGGACCCACCTGTCGGACTTTGGTGGGAGGGAAAAACGAGAAACACTATAAAAAACTGTATGTTCCGGGCACTTTAGTTCATTCTCTGTAAAACTTTTTTCACCCAAAAAGGACCCACCTAAATATACCCACATTTGTATCCACGTCTATACATAATTATCCCGTATTGCTAATAGACAATAAATCGGAGAGTGTCGGACCTTAGGACCGGCAATCCACCTGGGGGTACCCGAGTGGTTGATTTGTAGGTGGGGCGATTGATAAACTAGTGACTTGATGGTACACAGGAGGCACTGATTTAGACAGGTTCGGGCTACCCGGAGGTATAATACCCTACGTCCTGTGTCGGTGGCGTCGATTGCAGTGCTGGTACTCGGCCGAGCTTCAGGAAGCCGGGACGAGCGTATGGTTTACAGGATGAGATGCGTCGTCTTGGATGCCCCTATCTAGGGACCCTTGCCCTCCTTTATATATCCAGGAGGCAGGGTTACAGTATGAGTATTTTCCATATGGGA
>OAMR01000451.1:648569-685039 GCA_900205405.1 Echinochloa crus-galli | reverse complement strand
AGTCTGTCTCTTATACACATCTAGATGTGTATAAGAGACAGGGCTACGGCAAGGGCGGCGGCGGCGGCGGCAAGAAGAACAAGAAGCCCTGGCGCCAGCCCGGCGCCCCCCAGCAGCAGCAGTTCCGCCCGACTGGGCCGTGGGTTTGCTTCAATCCCTACGGTCCACAGCCAGGCGGATCGGCCCAGCAGCCAGGCGGCGCAGGAGGCCCGGGCGGGTGGCGCACCCCCTCCCCAGGCCTGCTGGGCGCTAGTCCGGCCCAGGCCCACACGGCGTTCGCTCCTGTTCAGATGTCAGCCCAGCCCCAGGCGTGGGATCAGGCTGGGTTGATCGCGGCGCTCAATCAGATGGCGTTCCAGAACCAAGGCTGGGTAATGGATTCCGGCGCCTCATCTCACATGTCGTCTACGGATGGTATACTCCTCTCTCGTCTTCCACTATCTACTTCCTCAATTACCGTAGGCAACGGCGATACTTTACCCATTACTTGCCGCGGTTCTTCCTTTCTCCCCTACTCGTTCATCTAATTTCCAGCTATGTGATGTCCTAGTAGTACCCTCCTTAATTCGCAACCTTCTTTCCGTACGTCAATTTACTCGTGACAATAATTGTTCGATTGAATTTGACGCCCTTGGTTTTTCTGTTAAGGATCTTCCGAGTCAACGCGTGATGGTTCGCTGCGATAGTCCCGGCGACCTCTACACGATTCCCGCCACCACTGCCGCCTCGCCACTCGCCACCCTCGCCATCACCACCACCATCTGGCATGCTCGACTCGGTCATCCTGCTCCCTCCGTCATCGACACTCTTAGGAATAATTCATTCATCACTTGTAATAAAGTAGCCCAGTCGCTTTGTCACTCATGCCAGCTGGGCAAACACGTGCGGTTACCCTTTACTCATTCACAAACTCTGACGTATGGACATCTCCCGTTGCCAGCATCTCTGGGTGTCAGTAGTGCTGCGCCTTTTGATCTTATTCATTGTGATGTATGGACATCTCCCGTTGCCAGCATCTCTGGGTGTCAGTAGTGCTGCGCCTTTTGATCTTATTCATTGTGATGTATGGACATCTCCCGTTGCCAGCATCTCTGGGTGTCAGTATTATCTGGTTTTGCTTGACGACTACTCTCATTTTTGTTGGACGTATCCCTTAGTTCGCAAATCTGACATAGCTTCTATCATTACCGATTTTTGCGCCTATGTACACACCCAATTTGGCGTTCCTGTCAAGTCTTTTCAGGCTGACAATGGCACCGAGTTTGTTAACCGCACGTTGACGACCTTCTTTTCCTCTCGTGGCATTCTCCTTCGGCTGTCCTGTCCTTACACCTCTCAGCAGAACGGAAAGGCCGAGCGCATTCTCCGTACGCTGAATAATATCAGCCGCACCCTTCTTATTCATGCTCACATGCCTCCCCGCTACTGGGCCGAGGCACTCGCCACGGCTACCTATGTTCTCAACCGCCGGCCTTGTTCCTCCGTGGACAACGCCGTTCCCTACACTCTTCTGCACAGCACCCCTCCAGATTATGACCAGCTACGTGTCTTCGGCTGTCTTTGCTATCCCAACCTATCCGCCACTGCCTCACATAAGCTTGCTCCACGATCTACGGCTTGCGTTTTTCTGGGGTATCCTTCCTCTCATAAAGGTTATCGCTGTCTCGACTTAACCACTAAACGCATCATTATCTCGCGTCATGTCGTCTTTGACGAGACAGTATTTCCTTTTTCCGCCGATCCGTCCTCTATATCAGCATTGGATTTTCTATCTACACCTAACAATGCAGCAGCTCGCGTGGCAGCTCCGTCACTGCGTGACGTTGAGCGACCACGGCCTTCGCCCACCATCCACGAGGATGACGATCCAGCCATCCTCGTGCGCGGTCCCCTTCTCCAGCAGCTTCCCCTGGCGCCGGCGACAGCTCCTTCACCACCGGCGCCAACTCCAGCACCGACCGCGCCTCCGCCGGCTGATCCGCGTGCGATCGTACACGTGTACAGCCGGCGGCCGCGCCCTCCTCCAGCACAGTAGGCGGCTGTGCCACCGGCGGTTGTGGCGCCCCCTGTACAGCAGGCGGCTATGCAGGTCGTGGCGCCCCCCGTCGACCCGGCTTCACCGTCTTCCTCCACTGCTTCCTCCTCGCCACCGGCTTCGCCAGGCCCTGCTCCACCACCGCCTGTGCAGAGCCGGCCCGTGACGCGCACCCAGTCTGGTGCCATTCCACCGGTCCGATACGTCGGGATGACAGCGGTCGCCGCAGCCACCTCGCCGATTCCGGGCAATTATCGCGGTGGCCTGGCTGATCCAAATTGGCATGCGGCTATGGCAGACGAGTACAAGGCGCTCATCAACAACGGCACCTGGCGCCTTGTACCTCGCCCGCCCGGCGCTAATGTTGTCTCTGGGAAGTGGATCTTCAAGCATAAGTTTCACTCCGACGGGACTCTTGCTCGACACAAGGCGCGATGGGTCGTCCGTGGCTTTTCCCAGCAGCACGGCATCGACTATGACGAGACGTTCAGTCCGGTGGTCAAACCGGCGACCATCCGAGCTGTTCTCAGCATTGCTGCTTCCCGCGCCTGGCCGATCCACCAGCTCGACGTGAAGAACGCCTTTCTCCACGGTCACCTCGACGAGACCGTCTACTGCCAGCAGCCGTCTGGTTTCGTCGATCCTGCCGCTCCCGACCATGTATGTCTCCTGCTCAAGTCGCTCTATGGACTCAAGCAGGCGCCCCGTGCATGGTACCAGCGGTTCGCCACCTTCATCCGGCAGCTTGGCTTCGCTGCCTCGACCGCCGACACCTCCCTCTTTGTTTACAAAGAGGGTGCCAGTGTCGCCTACTTGCTGCTCTACGTCGACGACATCATCCTCACTGCTTCGTCCTCGACACTTCTTCAGTCCATCATGGCTAGACTCGCCTCTGAGTTTGCCATGACGGATCTCGGCGATCTGCATCACTTCCTCGGCATCTCCGTCAGCCGGTCTTCTGACGGTCTCTTTCTGTCACAGCGACAGTACGCCGTCGACCTTCTCCAGCGCGCGGGCATGGCTGAGTGTCACTCTACAGCGACTCCTGTTGACACTCACGCCAAGCTCTCGGCGACCAACGGTGCCCAGCTCTCCACCACCGCCAGCTCCGAGTACCGGAGTATAGTCGACGCTCTCCAGTACCTCACGCTGACTCGCCCCGACTTGGCGTACGCCGTACAACAAGTCTGTCTATTCATGCATGACCCTCATGAATCTCATCTCGCGATGGTCAAGCGCATCTTGCGCTACGTGAAGGGCACCCTCTCCTCCGGTCTTCACATCGGCACTGGTCCTGTCCAATCCCTCACAGCGTACTCAGATGCGGATTGGGCAGGTTGTCCGGACTCCCGACGTTCCGGCTTCTGCGTCTTTCTTGGCGACAACTTGATCTCCTGGTCCTCCAAGCGTCAGACCACGGTGTCCCGGTCTAGTGCTGAGGCTGAGTATCGAGCTGTCGCCCATGCCGTCGCCGAGTGTTGCTGGCTGCGCCAGCTTCTCCAGGAGCTCCATGTCCCGTTGGACTCCGCCACTGTTGTCTACTGTGACAATGTTAGTGCTGTCTACATGACAGCCAATCCGGTCCATCATCGGCGCACGAAGCATATTGAGATTGACATTCACTTCGTTCGCGAGAAGGTGGCCTTGGGACAGTTTCGAGTTCTTCATGTCCCGTCCTCCCATCAGTTTGCGGATATTATGACGAAGGGCCTTCCGGTTCAGCTCTTCACGGATTTTCGGTCCAGTCTTTGTGTCCGCACTCCTCCCGCTGCGACTGCGGGCGGGTATTAGGAATATTGTATAGCTGATAGGCTTACTATGTATACACGAGTTGTATTCTTGTACTCCAAGCCATATTGGCTATATATATAAGAGGTCACCCCCCTTGTTATGGGTGCGGTGTTTCCCCAAACCGTGTCTCTCTACAATTATCTTGGCCTATAATTTAGAACAAATTAGTATACAATATTATAGGTGGTTTTGCCGTAGTGATAATAGAATGCATGGCGATGACTCAAGCATTGTGACCCACTCGTCATTTTTGGCGTGTTGTGTCGTTGTGCAGGATCTGCCCACTGCTTTTTTTGACAACTGCAAATATATTATCTTAAGCAGCCCATTTACAGAAAGGTCCTCCGAAGAAGACAGAATTACAACTTGGTCCTGTGACCAGATAAGAACAACAGCTACCACAGAGCCATGGCCGACGACGAGCTCGCCGGCGGAGAGCCGTAGAGGCGACGAAGGCACATACACCCAGATGAAAGGACCGTGCAAAGCAACGGTTGAAGTTTGGTCGACGGAGCCTTATTGGAGGCACACACTGATGGAACCTGATAGGGTTTGTTCCTGATCTTTCGATGAGAGTGGGGGGAGGGGGGATAACTTGATTTGAGGAGGATCGACGTTGTGCTGCCCGACTACAACACCACTAGGGTTGAAAGCTGCGCCTTAGCGACAGTTACACCGCCTCCGATTGTGTTGTTCTTGCTGTGCCAAGAACAACCTTGAACCTGCAAGCAAATCGAAGAACAAGCAAGAACAAGTGGACAAGCAAACAAAACACAGACCTTGCCCAAGGGATGAATCTGATACACACGAGTTTGGGGTTCTGAATCAAGCAAATGGGTGGTCTAATCGACACACGCATCCACCAGGAAGTAGCTGAAGGCTAAACTTACATCTAAACAAAACCCAACCTGCTCTTGGCGGCTAGAGCATGTATTTATACATGGGAGACAGCCAAGAGTCATGGGAGGGGGTAAACCCTAACATAGAATGGCCCCCTAGTGGGCTGGATGAGATACAAACGACTCAGTCCAAGTCTGGAACACCGAACATCATTTTGTAAACTGCTCTTAGCCCCGGTGTAATTTCGTCGTGATTTTGGACCCATCTGAAAGTAGACTTCAAGAGCTTTCCAATAAGTACTCATGGGCCTCAAACAACAATCGGAGCTAGGAGTTATGGCTTTCCTAAGTCGCTGCTGTGCGGTAGTCCGAACTGGTTGGTCTGATCTGGACGCTCGGAGGGTCCGAACTGGATGGTCCGTTCTAGATGCTCAAGGGTCCGAACCGGCTGTTCGGACATGCTTTGTTGTCTTGGTTGCTCTTACTCCAATCTTGTTCGTACCCCAAGTTCCTAAGTATAAGAAAATCATCACACTTGTTTAGTAGTACCCCATTCAGAAAAGAACTTGTTTGGACAGCAAGAAACGACTTTACCTGATAATTGAGTTGTCGTGCTCGGGCTCGAGTCATTGGTCCTTGCTGAGTACAAGGTGTGGTTGTATCAATGGTAGCGATGTCCTCATCATCACCCCCTTCTTGCATTTGAGTCATCCTCGACTCAAGCTCATTCTCCTCACCCAAATAAGGCTTCAAATCTGCAATGTTAAATATGGGGCTAACCCCAAAATCTACAGGCAGCTCTAGTTTATATGCATTATCATTAATTCACTCTAACACTTTAAACGAACCATCAGCTCTAGGAAGCAACTTAGATTTTCTCAATCAGGAAACCTATCCTTTGTCAAGTGCTAACCAAACTAAATCACCCGGTTCAAAAGTGACATGTTTCTTTTCTTTGCTACCATTAGTTTTATATTTAACATTCATGCTCTCTATGTTTTCTTTAGTTGTCTAATGCAGTTTTAAGATCATTTCAGCACGTTGTTTAGCATCTAAATTCACCCTCTCCAAAGTTGGAAGAGGCAAAAGATCAATAGGAGCATGAGGAACAAAACCATACACAATCACAAAAGGGCATTTCTTAGTAGTAGAGTGTTGTGAACGATTATAAGCAAACTCAACATGAGGTAAACATTCTTCCCACATTTTTATGTTCCTTTTCAAAACTGCCCTAAGCATGGTTGATAGAGTTCTATTCACAACTTCTGTTTGTCCATCAGTTTGGACAAGTAGTGGAAAATAAAAGCTTAGTCCCCAACTTAGCCCACAAAGTTCTCCAAAAGTGACTAAGAAACTTTGCATCACGATCAGAAACTATGGTGTTTGGCACACCATGCAATCGAACAATCTCACGAAAGAACAAATCAGCAACATGTGTAGCATCATCACTCTTATGACATGGTATGAAATGAGCCATTTTAGAAAATCGATCGACAACAAAAACACACTATCCCGCCCCTTCTTTGTTCGAGACAATCCCAGAACAAAGTCCATAGAAATATCCTCCCAAGGTGCACTTGGAACAGGGAGAGGCATGTATAAACCGTGAGGATTGAGGCGTGACTTAGCTTTTTGGCATGTCGTGCAGCGAGCAACAAACCTCTCCACGTCTCTCCTCATCCTTCGGCCAAAAGAAGTGACCTGCAAGGATGTCTTCGGTCTTCTTCACCCCAAAGTGTCCCATCAGCCCTCCTCCATGTGCTTCCTGCAGCAATAACAAACGCACGGAGCTAGCTGGAATGCATAGCTTATTAGCTCTAAAAACAAACCCATCATTGACGATGAATTTGTTCCATGTTCCCCCCCCTCACAATTCAGCAACACATCTTTAAAATCAGCATCATGTACATATTGCTCCTTTATTGTCTCTAACCCAAAAATTTTGAAATCAAGTTGTGAGAGCATGGTATAGTGCCTGGACAAAGCATCAGCAATGACATTTTCCTTCCCTTTCTTGTGTTTGATGACATAAGGAAATAATTCAATGAATTCAACCCATTTAGCATGTCTACGGTTCAGTTTCGCTTGACTTCGAATATGTTTCAAGGACTCATGATCAGAATGTATAATAAATTCTTTGGGCCATAAGTAATGTTGCCATGTTTCCAAAGTCCTAACAAGAGCAAGTAATTCTTTATCATAGGTTGAATAGTTCAGACTAGGTCTACTCAATTTCTCGCTAAAATATGCTATAGGTTTGCCCCCTTGCAACAGCACACCTCCCAAACCAATCCCACTAGCATCACATTCAAGTTCAAAGGTTTTGCTGAAATCTGGAAGTTGAAGTAATGGTGCATGTGTTAACTTATCTTTCAGCATGTCAAAAGCACTTTGATGTGATGCAGCCCAAGTGAATGTCGCACTCTTCTTGGTGAGTTCATGCAGTGGGGCTGCAATGGTGCTGAAGTCCTTCACAAAGCGACGATAAAATCCAGCAAGTCCTAGGAAGCTTCGCACTTGGGTGACCATTGTGGGAACCGACCAGCTATGAATGGATTCAACCTTTGCTTGATCAACTTCAACTCCCTGCGGTGTCACAACATAGCCAAGAAAAGAGACTCAATCTGTGCAAAAGGTGCACTTCTCAATGTTACCAAACAAGCGTGCATCACGTAGAGCATCAAAAACAGCACACAAATGATCAAGATGGTCTTCTAGTGTTTTGCTATAGATCAGAATGTCATCAAAATATACTACCACAAATCTGGCAATAAAACTGCGCAAAACTTCATTCATCAATCTCATGAAAGTGCTGGGTGCATTAGTGAGCCCAAAAGGCATGACCAGCCATTCATACAAACCGAACTTAGTTTTAAATGTTGTTTTCCATTCATCTCCAAGCTTCATACGAATCTGGTGGTAACCACTACGCAAATCAATTTTAGAGAACACAATTGAGCCGCCCAATTCATCAAGCATATCATCTAACCTAGGAATAGGATGACGATATCTGATGGTGATGTTGTTTATCGCTCTACAATCCACACACATGCGCCATGACCCATCTTTCTTGGGAACTAAAAGCACGGGAACAACACAAGAACTAAGAGACTCACGCACATAACCTTTGTCGAGCAATTCTTGCACTTGGCATTGAATCTCTTTGGTTTCTTCCGGGTTGGTCCTGTATGGAGCACGGTTTGGCAAGGAGGCCCCGGGAATAAGGTCAATCTGGTGCTCAATCCCATGAATTGGTGGCAGCCCCGATGGCACCTCCTTTGGAAAGATGTCCGCATATTCCTGCAAAAGGTTAGTGACAATAGGGGCAAGGAAGAAGGTATGTCCTAAAGTGAAAACAAAGTTTGTTTGCAAATCAAGGCATAGCAAACAGCAGTGTTGGCATCAATCTCAACCAAATCAGATTTAGTAGCAATGGAACATGCCCCTTTCAGCCTGATCTCCTTTTTATTATCATGGACAGGTTTGGCATTGTTCTTTTTATGCTTCTCAAGCTCTTTTGCCACAATCTGATTTTCACTTTTAGCATGTTCTTGATTTTGCAATTTACTAGCTCCACTAAGTTCATCTTTTAGAATTGCTTCAGGAGACATTGGATGCAAAACAATCCTTTTATCATTGTACATAAAAGAATACTGATTTGATCTACCATGATGCATAGAATCTTTATGAAATTGCCATGGCCTTCCTAGCAGAATACTACATGCTTGCATGGGCACAACATCACATTCAACAACATCTTTATAGGAACCGATGGCAAAATTGATTCGCACAAGTTTGGTTACCTTTTCCTTACCACTGTTATTGAGCCATTGAATGCAATATGGGTGCGGGTGAGGTTCGGTGGTAAGTGCAAGCTTCTCCACCATGTAACTGCTGGCCAAGTTGTTGCAACTCCCTCCATCGATGATCACATGACATGAATGCTCTTTGATGACACACTTTGTTTGGAACAATGTGTGCCGCTGATTTTGCTCAGCCTTCTCCATTTGCACGCTCAGCACGCGCTGCACAATGAGGCTCTCAAAGCGATCCGCTTCAGCTGCATTAATATGATCTTCCGGACACTCCTCTATCCCTGCATGGTCAGCTACAAGCAATGCAAGTGTATCGTTATCAAGTTCACTAGCAGATGAGTACTCACCATCATTTCTAACCACCAAAACACGCTAGCTTGGGCAGTCACGCATGACATGTCCAAATCCCTTGCAGTGGTGGCACTGTACGTCTCTTGTTCTGCCCGTGGATGCCACCGATGAAGTGGTTGTAGCAGGTTTTTGCACGGTCTTTGCTGCTGAATTGGCGGGGCCGTCACGAGGATTGTCGCTAAAGGATGGGGGTGCTGTCCTAGTTGATAATGAATATGATGCAGCAGCACGCCCAACTGATGGAATGCTCGAGCGGGGCTGCGTGGAAAAATTCCTCCCTGCAGAATTGTTAGTCTTGATACTAGCACGTCATTCCTGCACTTCCCTTTCAGCTTTACAAGCAAGATGGAACAAACGGGTTATGTTAGTGTACTCTTTATAAGCAAGGATGTCCTGAATTTCCCGGTTTAACCCTCCAAAAAATCTAGCCATTGCGGGTTCCACATCCTCCTCTAAATTGCAGCGTAGCATACCCATTTGCAGCTCTTGATAGTATTCTTCTACACTTTTAGTTCCTTGTTTTAATTGCTGCAGCTGGTTTAATAGATCACGTGCATAGTAAGATGGAACAAATCTAGCCCTCATGACCCGCTTCAAAGCATCCCAAGTTTGTGGCATGTTATTAGGATTTTTCTTAGCATATTCTATCCACCAAACATAAGCAAATTCAGTGAACTCACTAGTTGCTGCCCTAACACAAGCATTTTCAGGAAAATCATGACACGTAAACTTTTGTTCAACAGCCATCTCCCAAGTAACAAGGTAAGCATCCGGATCATATTTACCATCAAAAGGGGTTTTATCATGCTGAAAGCATTGTCATTGTTATGTACCTCACGTCGGTAGTGTCCACCCATACCTCGTCGATTTTGGCGTAGACGTCGCTGATCTCTATCCTCAACTTCGGTGTCAGCACCATAATCAGCACCTGAGTTTTCTGTGCCGTCCTCATCTTCTTGGTCATGACCTTTATGCTGATTCGTCGTCTTCGCGTGGAGGTCATCAAAGCGGTTCAGAAGAGCAGCAAGGCTCTTGTCCACATGACCAACCGATGCCTCCAACCCAACAAGCTTGGTGTTATTGGCAATTTGTGTGGCCTCCATTTGTCCAATCCTCTCATTGATCACCTGCAAATCATTATCAATACCTTCTGTGTACTCCCTTACTTGCTTTTGAAAATGCTGCATGATGCCCTTGGTACGAGGTGTGAGCGGTCCTCCATCATCCTCATCTCCATCCCCTGATCCTGCCATGGAAAAGATGCAAGAGCAAACAGGAAACAAGTAATGTAGAAAAGTCCCTGTAACTACTAGAAGTAATTTGCTATTCTCTCCCTCACAACCTATCGTACAAGTTCTAACAAGTTCGTACCTTGCTTGCAGGAGGTCTTGGCAGCCCACAAGAATAACACAAATAGTTACACAAGCACAACCCTGTGATGCAGTAGGTAATTTGTGGAGCCATAGGTGGCTGCAAGGAAAACGAATCAAGGTACAGCTAGAATCACATTAGTCAAAGCAAGTTGAATAAGCATTCATTGATGGTCCTATGCTGGTCCTAGGGCACAAACAAGTTAGAGACGTGAGCCTGAACACAAGTGTTGTCACTCACCAAAGCAGTAAAAGAGTATGACGGAAACAACAACTTTACTCTCTCTTCCTTTTTTCTTTCTTTCTTTCTTCCTTCTCTTTTTTTCTGTTTCTTTTTTATGTCTAAACTTTGCTCAGTCTTGCAACAACCAAAACAAAAGGGTTGCTGCACACAACAACTTCGAACTCAGATTGATATTTCAAGATTCAGACAGCAGATCGCAAATCTCCAAGCGATTACGGAGTGCTCAGAAGGAATTTTGGAAAGAGCACGAGCTAAGCTTTCCAAATTGTACAAAAACTCTTCAATCGGACCTCCAATACAAGATATATGACTGTTTTCTTCTTGTGCTTAATTTGGGAATTCGTGGAGGGAAAAAGACAGCGGAAATGTGAGAGATTCTGGTGGATTTCGTGGTGACTAAAAACATGACCATAACTCAAAACTCTAAAGATGTTGCCACTATGAACCAGCAACTAGTCCAAACAATGCAATTGAAAACTCAACAAGCAAAGAACTAAGTAGAACAGCAAAGGCTCAAACCGGTTGCTGGGATTCTTAGATCTGATTTGTTTCTCTTTTTTTTGGATTTTGGACAATAGGTAAAGTAAGAACGGTAAATACTCTCACCGATAAACCTTGCTCTGATTACCACATGATGGAACCCGCTAGGGTTTGTTCCTGATCTTTCGATGAGAGTGGGGGGGGGGGATAATTCAATTTGAGGAGGATCGACGTTGTGCTGCCGGACTACATCACCACTAGGGTTGAAAGCTGTACCTTAGCGACAGTTACACTGCCTCCGATTGTGTTGTTCTTGCTGTGCCAAGAACAACCTTGAACCTGCAAGCAAATCAAAGAACAAGCAAGAACAAGTGGACAAGCAAACAGCACACAGACCTTGCCCAAGGGATGAATCTGATACACACGAGTTTGGGGTTCTGAATCAAGCAAATGGGTGTCTAATCGACACACGCATCCACCAGGAAGTAGCTAAAGGCTAAACTTACATCTAAACAAAACCCAACCTGCTCTTGGCGGCTGGAGCATGTATTTATACATGGGAGACAGCCAAGAGTCGTGGGAGGGGGTAAACCCTAACATAGAATGGGCCCCTAGTGGGCTGGATGAGATACAAATGACTCAGTCCAAGTCTGAAACACCGAACGTCATTTTGTAAACTGCTCTTAGCTCCGGGGACTTCAAGAGCTTTCCAACAAGTACTCATGGGCCTCAAACAACCATCGGAGCCAGGAGTTATGGCTTTCCTAAGTCGCTGCTGTGCGGTGATCCGAACTGGTTGGTCCGATCTGGACGCTCGGAGGATCCGAACTGGATGGTCCGTTCTGGACGCTCAAGGGTCCGAACCGGCTGTTCGCACATGCTTTATTGTCTTGGTTGCTCTTCCTCCAATCTTGTTCATATCCCAAGTTCCTAAGTATTAGAAAATCATCACACTTGTTTAGTAGTACCCCATTCAGAAAAGAACTTGTTTGGACAGCAAGAGACGACTTTACCTGATAATTGAGTTGTCGTGCTCGGGCTCGAGTGATTGGTCCTTGCTGAGTACAAGGTGTGGTTGTATCAATGATAGCGATGTCCTCATCACACACCGGGCGACCGAAGAATAAGCTGATTGCCGTCGTCGGAGGTTGAAGAAGAAGCTCCAAATCGGAACACAGGGGAGAATGAGGTCGTCGAGGCACCGTCGGAGGCGGAGATGCCTGGTGGTGGTCTGGGCCAACAGGAACTGAGGCTGCAAAGAGGAGAAGAAGGCGGTGGCGATATGCAGCGGGGCGGAGGGAGAGTGCGAGAGGTCTGAGCTGCGGAGGAGGAGAGCGAGGGGATGGGGTGGCAGAGTTATTGTATAGGAACACACCTGGACGG
This sequence comes from Echinochloa crus-galli, assembly GCA_900205405.1. Taxonomy (NCBI): domain Eukaryota; kingdom Viridiplantae; phylum Streptophyta; class Magnoliopsida; order Poales; family Poaceae; genus Echinochloa; species Echinochloa crus-galli. Next base: position 672,731 of record OAMR01000451.1, on the reverse strand, counting down.
CGCTGACGACGGCGACGAGGGAGCCGAGAAGAACGGCGACGATGACGACGGCGGCATTTCTCTGGTGGTACTTACCACAGAGGGTACTAGCCATGAAGGCACTACTACTACTAGAGCTATCTACATGCTAAAGGAGGCGGGGCCCCACACCCGGCGCGCTCTGGCGAGCTCGCCGGAGGCGGACGGGAGGGGGGCGATTGGGAGCGACTCGCGAGTGGATAAGAATGAGCAAGCTTCTGCCCACTGCTTTGTCTCCTGCCTACAGTCCTACTTGCAGCCACGGTGTTGTGCTTGTTGCTTGTCACGGGCTCCTTGTCTAATCCTTGAAAGAATCCAGTGGCCTGAAATTGGAGAAGAAAAAATATATAAAGGAGAAGAAATAAGACCCAATTTTGTTGGCAACGTATCCTATGAAAACCAACTTCGTATGCAAACTATGGAAACTCAGATCACAACCGCTGGATCTCCATCCGAAGGATAGAGAGAGAGAGGTGGGGAATTTTAGCACTTAAATCCTCCCACCATTAGCAGTTTTACTAAAAACTCCTCTCCAAATCAAGCCTGGAATGGAGGGATCTTTTTACAGTCTCGTGGTTCCACGACAGCCGCATCGCCTTCCGGCCGACGCCCGCCGCGACGCTCGCCATGTTCATGTGGCCGCCGCTGGATGCGGCCCTCGCCGTCGTCCGTGTGGCCTCCTTCCTCACCCTCCCCTTCTCCCTCTCCATGCACCTCCTCGCCGCCCCTCGGCACGCACAACCGCCTCATCGCCAACCCCTCTGTCGTCAGCACCAACCTCTTCGCATGCAACCACCGCTCCCTGCTCGACCTGCTCTACATGTCCGCCGCCACAGGGCATGCCGACCTCGCCGCCGCCACGTACCGCATCAGCCGCATCTCGGAGATCCCGTCGCTGATCCCTACCTTCCGCCTCACCCGCGACCGCGCCGCCATGCAGGCCAAGCTTTCCGGCGGCAGCGGCGGTGGCGGGCTGGTGGTGTGCCCCGAGGGCACGACCATCCACGGGGCGTTCGGCGACGGTGGCGAAGGGTGCAATGGCGGCGGCGTCGAACGCAAAGGGTCGCGACTGTAACTGTGCGACGCACTAAAAACGTAAAAAGGATCCCTCGGTTCCAGGCTGGGTTTGGAGAGGGTTTTTGGTAAAACTGTGATTAGTAAAGCTAACGGTGGGAGGATTTAAGTGCTAAAATTTTCCGCCTCTCTCTTTGGCCTTCGGATGGAGATCCAATGGTTGTAATGTGAGTTTTCATAGTTGGCATACGAATTTGGTTTTCATAGGATACGTCGCTATTTTTATTTTGTGAAATATATATTTGTGAAGCTTGACAGTCTTGTCCATGGTACTGATTCCACCCGAAGCCCAAGCTGTGTGACTCATCAATTCCCCTCTTACTCAATTTCTCTACCGAGCCATGGCCACGGGTGGGGTTTCCAATAGAGTATAACAACGTAATGACTATTCCGATAGAGAAATGAGAAGCCACAGACCCCGGAATTGATCTCGACGATCTTAGCCACCAGCAAACAGTATTTTTAAGATCAATTGTTGTTTACTTGGCTTATCAGCCACTACCCAGCTGTATTTTTCTCTCGGCAGAAATCAGCATCAGCCACCGGTCACCGTCGAGCCAGCAGTATTTGTTCTCTCAGCCAATCGAACAGGCTCACATGAATTGCTCATGAAGCCAGATTCCGTCAGCTATATGTTGTCATTTTCTACTGATTCATTCTTCCTTTCACGTAAAGCTCTGTGTGACTCTATGTGCTCCTATCCGTGCCCGTGCCGCCAACACGCCGTTCACATCAGATGACCCATGGACATGGTCGTCACATGGCTTGACCATCGGATAGCAGGGGCGATCTGGTACGGTGAGGTGACAGAGCCATTGGGAGATGACTAGAAGAAACAAATGACAAATGGGCTACTGCAGGAGTTATATTCCCTTCGTCTTAAATTATTCATTTTAGCTTCTCTAAATATATAGTTTTTATTACATAAAAGCTACATCGAGAGCCCTCTCGATTTAAACATATATCTCGAGAGCCTCTTTCTTACTTCCATGAGCACACATGAAAAACAGTTTTCAATGCTTTGTGAGGTTTAAAACCTAGTGTTCATGAGAATGATCCATCCATAGATTGAACAACAGGCGAACACTAGGTTGATTATTATCGATGCTTAAACGATACCTAGTATTCATGAGAATTATCGTTTAAAATTTTTGGTTGATTTAGTTATTAGTACGAACAAGTCGATGCTTAAAAGATTTTCATACCCAGAAGATTTTGCCCAGATCGATTACTCGACAACAGGCGAGATTGAGTTGATACCTTAAGTAACACACACATACGGCATGATACATGTTTATAACTGGAACAGTTTATAATTGCACAGACGAGTACATGTGTGAGATTAATTAGCACAGAGGAGCCAATGACGGCTCACACGATTACATGCGAGTATTGGTTCGTCACCACCAAATCCTTTATTCTAATAACGCAGTGCTGGAGCAGCATCTTAGCGTAGATCACCGATAATCACCGCCCGTCATATGGATTTGAAATTTTGGATTAGGGCACAGTACGTGTCCCTTCACACGATCCTGCCAAACACCAAATTAAAGAGGGGAAAATGTTACTTCAATCCGCCTGTAATGTTTGATTTGCCTTAGCTTTTCCTCAAAAGAAAAATGTTTGATTTCCCTGCTACTAGAGCCTGACCATGTTTGCAACGGAAGTCTTTCAGAGATTATATATATACTCCGTATGTGTGTAGTCGTGTAAACACTAAACTCACGTTTTGCAGTTGATGTCGGGGGTGATGGTGTAGCGCAGCGAGAGGCCGCAGGCCTTTGGCAGCGCCTGCGCGGCGGAGAGCTGGGCGTTGATCTGGCGGTACGCCGTCTTGAGGCACTCGCAAGTCGCCTGCCTGTTGGCCGTGGTGTCGGCGGCCGCGTAGACGGCCCCCACGCCGTCGCAGCACGCGTCGGGCGGGCTGGCGGCGCTGCCCTGGAGGAAGGACAGGCACGGCTCCATGTCGCTGAGCACGTCGGGGCACGCGATGGCGGCTTGCGCCGGCACGGCCAGCTGCTGCTGGAGCGCCAGCGCCGCGAGGAGGACGACGGCGATGGCTGAGATCGTCTTCATGGCTTCCTTCGGTGGGATATGGCTGCTTGACGAGTGAGGGGATCGGAGCTACTGATCAGCTAGCTCTAGCTGATCTGATCCTGCTTGAGGATTGGGGTGTGATGCTGGGGCTACTGGCTGTGCATGTTATTTATAGGACGAGATCACCATCAGGAGGGGTTTTTTTTGTTTTTATGGTTGTTCAGGTTTCAAAGCGTGGAAGTATTGAGTCAGTGTTGGTGCTGTGCAGAGTTCTTGCACACTGGTTCAGTTTTGGTTTTCAGTAAAAGGCAACAACAATCTTTAGAGCATCAGGGTGTAGTGCAGATGCATGAGTATTCTAGAAGAGACTTTGGTGCAGTAGGTTTGATCGCTAAAGCTTCTCTTGGATTAGGTATTCCGTTGGAGGTGGACGTTGAGGTTCTTGGGAAGATAGACACAGTATTTATAGGACGAGAGATCACCATCAAGAGGGGGTTTTGATGGTAGTTCAGATTTGAAAGCGTGGGAAGTGTTGAGTCTTGGACTCTTGGTGGTAGAGAGTTCTTGCTCACAGGTTCAGTTTTGGTTTTGCGGTAAAAGCTAAGGCAACAACCTTTACGGGTTCAGAATGTAGCACAGATGCATGAGTTTCTAGAAGAGGCTTCGGTGCAGTAGGTTTGATCACTAATCTTTCTTGAATTATTAGGTATTCCGTTGGAGGATTTGGCGGTTCAAATTTGCACAAGGTCGACCTATTAGGCTAAACCGATCTAACCACTTTCGGTCAAGCTGGTTTGCCCAGTCTTAGCCAAACTAAGGAACCAATTGAGTTGACCGGTTTCTCAAAGCGGCCATGTCGATTTCTGCCCACTCCGAGCAGAATTGGGGAATCCGTGTAAATGATGAGTCATAAAAAGTTTTCTACTAGGATAAGATATTCACATCCAATAAATATGACCAATTGAGAGTTTATCCAAGATTAAATATTAGCACCTTTACTTTTTTATCGCTAAACACTAATCCTTTTCAACCCTTAATTGCTTCTCCTCCATCGCTTTGGAGGTCAAGGACACTTTTAAGCTTTTGTTTGAGCTGTAGCTTTTGAGGCTTTTCTGAAAAGTCGTCGTATAGTTTCGGTCCTGAAAAGCCAATACTATCTTTAGAGGGTGTTTTAAGCTTTCTAAGCTCATAAAGCTAAGCTTTTTAGTTTCCTATATAAACTCAGCTTTTCTGAGTTTGTGACTTTCTAGGAGCCACGCGAGATGATCACTGTTTGTTTGAACTTCTTACTTTTCAATGATAAAAAGCTGCTCAAAAGCTCAAACAAACAAACAAACTCTTAGTAGTCTACCAATCTCAGAGCAACACTAGGTGCACCAGGACCAATGGGGTCCCTCCCGAATTGGTATTTCTAGTTTTTGCAACATGGCTCTAGGACCCGATCCGATCAGATTCTCAAACAATCTGGTTCGCATATTAGTTTTTTATGAGGTAGATTTTTGACAATTCATGTGCTCTAGCGTATTCAGTGTGTCGGTCGTAATTTGCATCAACAAGGTACTTGAATTAGCTCAGTGATTGATAACACAATAATAACTAGGAAAAGCTTTTTTCCTCTACAGGCAAAGCCCAGTTTTATTACTAGATGCATGGAAATTACAAAGAGTTTCATGTCAAGTCTAAAAATACTTACAAGTTTAACCCACAACACATTAGCTAACAGACACTACATATGCTTCATGATCAGCAGTACCAGCAAAAACTAGATGCATGGAAATTACAAAGAGTTTCATGTCAAGTCTAAAAATATTTACAAGTTTAACCCACAACACATTAGCTAAGAGACACTACATATGCTTCATGATCAGCAGTACCAGCAAAAAGAAGTATGGTAGACTTCGATTTAGCAAAAGAATCATCTCTACCATGATCACGATTACATCCCATACTACGACGATTACGATGTAGGTATTCACGCAACAGAGAGTTGTGTGCATCCCAGCATTGTTCTACATCATCAGCATCGTCTTCATCCGCATCCTCATCCTCCAACTCACCATCAAGATGTCGCTCAAGATGCACCATGCGAGTGACTAGATTGTTTATGAAGATCATCATCTCTTTGAACTTACCCTCAAAGTAGTCACACTCTTCCTGGACAAGGTTGGAGAGATCTTCTTGGACACACACTCATTGAAGTCAATGGGTGACTCCACTACTTTCCCCTCGTTTCCATCTTTTCCGGGCATTGTTAGGAGAAAGAAGAAGACACCACAGAAGTATTATCCCTATCCAACTAGAAAGGTGGTGCAAATGCACACACTCTCCCAAGTGTGTGACCATGGTCTTACGAATGTTCTTACCAAAGCAAGAAGGATGGTACAATCGTTGGCCGTTTCATGATACCTATTGTAGAGTCTGACTATAATAGTCGCAAGGTGAACCTATACTAATTAGAATTATGTGGATCTTGGACATGCACAATAGGGTAGCAAGGATTAACAAAACATAAAAATATATTAGCACAGAGGATAGAACTCAAAGAACCATCAACTATTGTCTCATGTAATTGTTTTTCTCTGTTTTTCCACTTTTGCTCCAGTTGTTGTTCTTTGCAACTTTTATAACATTCTTTTATATTCTTGTCTCAACAAGAAGGACACTAGTAGGAACCAAAAAAGAACATTTCAGCTCAGAGACAAGATGTGAGCTACAAAAAATCAAGCATATTTTCTGAAATCGCGCGATAACTTTGGATCTTGAGTACACCTACCTTGAGATCGAATTTCACAAGAATGGCAACTCCTTCAAAGCTAAGGAGAAATAGATGTATAAATTTCTACCCATTTTTTTAAAACAAATGCCTGATTTTAGGTCTGTATGTGAAAGTTACGCCTGTTTTAAGAAAGGTCCTTCGGTTCAAGGATTTTTAAGGCATTAACAAAAAAATTTGTTGACGGCGAGTAGTGGAAAGCTTCCCTATTTCCAAACATAGGTCTTATCTTAGCAAAGCTTCCCAACATATGTGGCAATAGGATTTCCAATATGAAACAAGAGGGGTGGCAATACAAGGTGATGAACACACTATAGCTCAAAACCTATATAGGCTTGCACGTTGAGAATTCACGTAAGGTGGCTAGTGGGGCAAGTAAACTAATGTGGTGGCTCCACTTGTTGTTTGGGAAAGGTGGAGATGGGATAGCGGTACAAACACAAATGGTGTGGGTGATTGAACTACGACTATGGACACACGAAACTAATAACAAGACTCGACCACGAATGCAAACTCAACAAATAGCATCTGCAAAACAAAATTGTAAGGCACAAACGATTATAGGATAGCGAGAACTCGTGGATTTTGTTGTAGGATTTTTGTGGATTATAGGTAATGAAAAAACAGAACGGATCTAAAGGAAAAATAGGATAGTATACCTCACGAGCAACCTAAAATCTGATACCACTTGATGGAGGCATTAGCCCGATCATCTATAAGGAATTGGTAAGTCATCTCGATGTTAATGATACGGGCTTCTAATCACTCATATTTGAATCTCTACAACTGTTATATCATTGCTCCATTATTTACCAACAATACACAACATGATTAGCCTCACCATGAAGGTTTTCCCTCCAAGCAAATCGAGAACTCAAGCAAGAATGATAAAGACACAATCTGCAATTTCAATATTAATGAAGCGATATCAAGTATGAGGTTCAAGCTCTTAGCATGAAAGTACTAGTCGCCACAGTCAAGAAGAACAGAAATAGGGGCCCTGGATCATAGCAAAAGGACTTGCTACCATAATTACAACGAATCAATCTATTACTCGAAGGAAAACTAAAAATATATAAAACCCAAGTCTCTATGGAGGGGGGTTACTGAGTTTGTACCAGAAAGGAGGGTGTGCTAGGGTTGGGACGAACAGGGGGTGTGTGCTAGGATTGGGACGAACAGGGGGTGTCCACATCATGGCTAGGCTCAATGAAATTACAAATACCGCCAATATGGCCCAAATGTGATGATATAATACCTTGTTTCATCTACCCTGAATGATCCATGAGGGTTCTTGAGAGATATGTCCATTTTGGTGAAGTGTTGTCTGTTGTCTCCGAATCGAACTCGAAGTCTATGTTGAAGGTAAGTTGTAGCCCTACGTGAAGGCTCTATCACGTACTCCATCCATCTATCCAAGGCCCTTTACAAAATCTAAAAATTCCATCTATCTAAGGCCAGTCTCAGTGCAGGATTTCATCACACGGTTACCTAGACCAAAATCTATGAAACCGTGCCAAATGAGTTTCATGGTGATGAAACTCCTCTCACATCCCATGAAACTCTTCCCTCTCTCTCCTCTGCCACGTCAGCACATTTAATGCCATGAAACTCCCATGAAACTCCCACTAAGACTGGCCTAAAGCCCATTCCCGTTTTCCCTCTGAGTAAATGACACGGCACGCTTCGTTTATCGTCGCTGCAGTAAATGAGGCGCTTGGGCGCGCGATGGGATTAAAACCCGAGGCTACGCAACGGATCCCCTGTGCCACTGTATTTTCCTGAGGGGAGAAAAGGATTGCGCGGGAAAAAAGGAATGCGTGCGGGTGGGTGTTTTTTTTTGACCGTGCGGCGTGCACACGCGATCCTCACGGCCTCCTCGAGTTAACACGGGATTATGGTCCATCGGGTAAATGGAGATGGAAGTTAAGATATCTCTCTCCTGTTATTTCTTTCTTGGTCTTTGAGTCATGAACAAAAGGGCCTTGGATAGATGGATGGAGGGAGTACATATCTGGTGTAAAGATGCCCTCGGCACATAACATTTAATTGCGAGATACATGATTGGACGTGGTAGGATGAAATGAAAATATGTAGCCTTTAATACTAGTTTCAACACGTTTCATGGTAATTTTCATCATAAAACCCATAGCTTCTCTCTTCTCGTAAATTTTTGGTCATGTCATTACTTTTGTCTATATGAAGGAGAATAAAACTCCTATGAAACTCCAATTGAAATTGGCCTAAGGGATTTAGATTTGAGGATAACACTAGATATAAACAGGACCAGATCCGCTCAGGGCACGCTGTTGGAAAATAATTTTAATACTTAGTTAGTTGGTGAGTTAATTTTAAGATCCGTGCAAAAAATTAACAGGGAAGTACACTTCTCTATTTGTAATTGCACACACGAGTACACGAGAGATTACTAATTAGCACAAAGGAGCCATTGACGGCTCACACGATTACAGGCGAGTATTGGTTCGCCATCACCAAATCCTTTATTCTAAATTTCTAATAACGCAATGCTGCTGCAGCATCTTGCAGTAGATCACTGATCATCACCATCCGTCATATGGATTAGGAATTTTGGATTACTAGGGCGCAGTGTCCCTTCACTGAATCCTGCCAAAACAAAGAGGGGAAAAATGTTAGCTCGCTTGTAATGTTTGATCATTTGCCTGCAAGTGAATCCTGACCAAGTTTTGCAAGGGGACAGGTACTACCTCCAATTCTTTTTATTATTGGGCATTTCAGACAAGAAAATAGAACTGATAATACAGGTCAAAAATGATGTCTGAAACGACATATGGAATAACGTAGGACCCAGTTCTCAGTTCTGTGTCTTTTTTCAGTTTTTCAGATATTATGTGTAGTCTTGGAGTACTCACGTTTTGCAGTTGATGTCGGGGGTGATGGTGTAGCGCAGCGAGAGGCCGCAGGCCTTTGGCAGCGCCTGCGCGGCGGAGAGCTGGGCGTTGATCTGGCGGTACGCCGTCTTGAGGCACTCGCAAGTCGCCTGCCTGTTGGCCGTGGTGTCGGCGGCCGCGTAGACGGCCCCCACGCCGTCGCAGCACGCGTCGGGCGGGCTGGCGGCGCTGCCCTGGAGGAAGGACAGGCACGGCTCCATGTCGCTGAGCACGTCGGGGCACGCGATGGCGGCTTGCGCCGGCACGGCCAGCTGCTGCTGGAGCGCCAGCGCCGCGAGGAGGACGACGGCGATGGCTGAGATCGTCTTCATGGCTTCCTTCGGTGGGATATGGCTGCTTGACGAGTGAGGGGATCGGAGCTACTGATCAGCTAGCTCTAGCTGATCTGATCCTGCTTGAGGATTGGGGTGTGATGCTGGGGCTACTGGCTGTGCATGTTATTTATAGGACGAGATCACCATCAGGAGGGGTTTTTTTTGTTTTTATGGTTGTTCAGGTTTCAAAGCGTGGAAGTATTGAGTCAGTGTTGGTGCTGTGCAGAGTTCTTGCACACTGGTTCAGTTTTGGTTTTCAGTAAAAGGCAACAACAATCTTTAGAGCATCAGGGTGTAGTGCAGATGCATGAGTATTCTAGAAGAGACTTTGGTGCAGTAGGTTTGATCGCTAAAGCTTCTCTTGGATTAGGTATTCCGTTGGAGGTGGACGTTGAGGTTCTTGGGAAGATAGACACAGCAGCGGGACTTCGAGGCATGCTCAAATTGCGTTGGTTCGCAACAGAACATTCGAAACAAAACTTGGCAGGTGCTCTGGTCTCTGCCTAGCTCCTCCCGCTGGCGGCTGGCCCCTGGATACGGGGCTCATGCCGCCCACGTCGCACACACCAAGGGCATGTCCCGGATTCACTGCTCACGCAGTAGTGTCGCTCCATATCTTTCTCGCTCTGCACCTTTATATGAATGCCATTCCCTTTTTGATTTGTTGACTTGAACAGAAGATTTCACTCCGTACACGGGTGATGATCCCATATATCTCTCTACCACCAAGAGGATGGCTTAAACCGTCCATTATTTGAGCGTTTGGAAAGAAAAATCCTAAGGTAAATAAGGCCTAAAACAATGGGCTAAGAAAATTTGCTAAGTCGGAATGAGAGGAATCAGTGTTGGTGGGCTAAGAAAATTTGCATGTTTGGGCGCGAGGCTGAGGAATCATCGGCCCAAATTTGCCCAGTAAGCCGGATGTGTGCGTACATCTCTTTGTAAACAAATGTGTTGGGCTTTCATCGGTGTGCCAAAGTTGTCCGATGAGGCAAGGACATGGCCCAAACATCTACGGAACTATTTATTTATTATCCTTGAACTCTCAGAATAAAGCCCCCTTTTGTTTCCCTCTCACTAAAATTCACTCCCGTCATATCGAAAGTAAAGATGTTAATTAGGAGTATTAAATATAACTTAATTAAAAACTTATTACATATATGGAAACTAATTTGTAAGATGGATCTATTAAATCTAAATACACCATAATTAGACAATGTAATGCTACAGTAAACATATAGTAATTATGTATTAATTATAGCTTAATTAGACTTATTAGGTTCGTCTCGTAAAATAGACATGACTTATGTAATTAATTTTATAATTAATTTATATTTAGTACGCCTAATTATCACTTATTTAAAGCTCTAAACTGTAGCACCTAGATCCAAACACCACCAAAGATCCTGCATTTATTCAGGGTTATCCAAGTCCCTAAACTCATGAGATATATTTTCAGATCCCAAACTCATCACGGGACATAAAATGCATTTCTAAGAGTTTAGAAACTTGATCACACAAGATAAGTTTAATAACTTAAAACATATTTTAAAAGTTTAGGGACACATATGATTTTTTGGGATAAATTTGGAATCTAATGATACATTCAAACGTTGGGGGACCTGTAGAACATCCCACGATAAGTTCGTATACCGATAATGCATCTTATTCTTGTTTGGTTAAAATTCGCTCCAAGCCTCCAACAAAGAAAATTCGCTCCAAGCCTCCAACAAAAATAGACAAGTGATTTATAAGTATGTAATACATTAACACATCGGATCATGTTCCCTTTGAACTATATGTTTGGCATTATACGCGTTAATAACTAGTTAAATAATCCCCATTGTGTGTGAAGAGCATACTAATTCTGCCCCCAGACGCGACATGCATATTTCTAGCTTTGCAGCTCCCGTCGGCCAAAGGCGGCGAAGTGGCAGAACAGGTGACAACAAAGCCGCGGCGGCGGCAACAGCCATGGCGATAGGTGCGCTGGGCTGCAGCTAGGCCGAAGATGAGGAGAGGCGATCAGGATGGTTTCGCTGCTCTGTCCTCTGGACAGGACACTGATCGATTCGCTACGAACCCGACAGCTGTGAAATGAAGCGAGAGCATTCAATCTTTTCTAGGATTCCAGTTCCCTGAGGCTGCTGCTGATATGCAAGAGATGCAAGGATTTATAAGGTTGTTCGGTTCCAGGATAGCAACCTACCCCCAATCCAATCCAACCTGGTGTAGTGTAGCCTTCCAGGAATTCAGATGGACGGACTTACGGAAGGATGACGCGATGTGCACGTCTGAATTGATTCAGTATAAAAGTCAGTGATCCAGCCGGCAACTCACTGTGTGTGTTTTTCTTTTTACTTACATGTTCCTTTTACTGGTAAACAGAGCAGGGTTTGCTAGTTTTGATTTGTTTTTTTGAACGAACAACACTTGACGAGTGCGTTTCTATTGATATAGCAGAAAAAATACAAGACTGTGACCCTGGGAGGCCATAGGCAGGAAACAGAAAAGAAAACAAAAACAACAAAGCTCGTCCGGTTGGATTGGGACATCAACACGGGCACCCGCAGCTCTCACCTACAGCTGCACATCTGTGGGTAAAGAAACCTCTGAAGCGATCCAACGCCGATAAAGGAGCCGGAGGGGCAGACACCACCACACCAAGAGGGCCACCGCCATGCAGGACCCGCCGCCGCCGTGCTGCTGCACCCAAGCCTACTGCCCGACGGCATGAAAACACCGAGTCCGAAGCAACTCAACGCGCGGGGGCCTCGCCACATCCGCCGTCTCTCGCGTGCGCGGGGACCCAACCCGCCAGGCAACACCGAGCAGTCCGCCGACGGCCGCACTACCATTGTGCAACCGTGGCAGAACGTGAACCCCACCGCCTCCACTGCACCATAGCAACTGTCTGGCGCTTGAAGCAAGCTCAAGGCCACCACCACACCTTGCCAGATGCACCCACACAGCAGGAGATGAAGCCATGGCCGTGCTGAGAAGCTGCACACTCGCCGCCGCCTCACGCACCGACGGCCTCCCGTGCGCCCGGCCTCTCGCGCAGCCGCTGCGCCGCCACTGCGCGCCGCAGCCGCCAACTGCCGGCGCGCGCCTCCCTGCGCCCACGCCGGCCTCACCACGCGCCGCCAGCCGGCCAACCCGCGGCCTCCATGAGCCGCGCCGGCCGCCCCAGAAGCGCCGGCCGACCTCCCGCAGCGCGCCGCCGACCTGCCGTCGTCGACCGCCGCCAGCATCCTCTGCCATGTCGCCGTTGTCCGGCGCCGCCCCAGCCACCGATGCTCCGGCTCGTCGCAGATCCGGCCAAGGGACGGCCAGATCCAGCCACGGGGGCATCGGATCCGCGGCCCCGCGCCGCCGCCGTCGCCATGGCCGGCGGGGCCGTAGCGCGCCGCTCCGCCGCCCCGGAGATGGCGCCGCAAGCCGGAGAGGCCCTGCCGCCGCCGTCCTGGAGGTCCGCACGGTCTTCCGGCAGGCCTCTCCGACGGCGGCAGGGGAGGGGAGGGGAGGGAGGGGGGTTGCTCGGCGGCGGCGGGTGTCGCCGCTCGCGTCGCCCGAGCGGGGGCGACCGAGGGGGGGGGATTCCCTAGTACAGTTTTGATTTGTTTTCAGTAAAAACAAATGTGATTTCAGAAGAAAATAACATTGTTGTGATCGCAAAAAGGCTCAAATATAGGTGTGAAACTTGCATCATTTTGCATACAAAACGAAAGTGATGCCGGTAATTCTCATTGTGTCCATCAAGAATGAATTCAAGAGGACAGGCTACTTTAGGTGTCTGTTTAGCTGGCTTTGTACCGGTGGCAGCCGGCAAAAGTAATGCAAGTACACGTACTACATCAAGTTTATAGCCACAAGGACATCCAAGAATTTGGGCTGTGTGTCTCTTAGCTGGAGATGGTGTTTACTATTGGAAATATGGCATCCAGGTAAACCAGAAAAGGATTGCCTTCCTTACAATAGACCGCACAGTTGATGCTACGGCTCCAGAGGCTGTCCCAAACTTGAAGTAATGCTGCAGGTGATGGGATTTGATTTGTCCGGGCCACGTATGAGGATGCCAGTGAATTAATGGCGTGCTATTCGGTTTCTTGAGCTGTTATGATGCACAGGTGTGTGTACATCATCTTTAAGGCTGCCACCTTGTGCAACGGTGCTAACCTCCCAGCGTAGGAAACGGTTGAAATGTACTTGTTCTTATGTGCATCACCAGCAAACTTTGCGGCAGATTGCATTGGTGAGACTTATCAACATATTAGATTCTGTTTCGATGGAACAGTTTGATCTGAAGGATGAGGCCTATGTAGGCAAGCATATTTTTTGCTGGACTCTTTGTAATAAAAAAACACAAAGACCATAATAAGTTCTAAACAAACATTTTTCTAAAACAATCATGTGAAGAAATTATATTTTTCTGAATTTTAAGTTAATCTGTGTCGCCATTTAATATTTATGGAGGTGATTTACCTCCCACTCAACTCAAATATGACTTATGTTGGAGTATAAAATATAAGTAATGTTATCACAAACATACTTAACTATATCAGCTGTAAAATTCTACTCCCATCATTCTTTTAATATATGAAGTCTTTGAAAATAGAGTAATTAGCTCGTTCTAAATGTCATATGCGTTTGGTCATCGCCGGTTATCTATGGAAATGTACTGCTCAAAAAACTTGAATTTTTGGGATGAAGAGTGACTAAAATTTAGAATATACGAATTCGATTAGTTTTTCATAGACTAATACACGAAATTCCTTTATGATTAGTACATAAGAACTCACCAATAGCCGATAATGTATCACAAAGTGACTAGTACTACCACTGATGGAACTTGTAGCCTGCCATCACGCTGATGTTCTCCGAATCTGTGCACCAAGATCCATTCCATTCTTTCAACAAAATCTCCCCAATATTTAACCCTCTTCCCCTCACTGTCGATTCAATCGAGCCGGGATCTTAGCCCTCCTCTGCTCCCTGGCTCCAAGAACAATGCCTATCAAAAACCATCCGTTTCACAGTTTCACCTTGAAATACAACATTTCAACCTCAACTGAAGAACACATGGCAAACTATTCTATAAGAGGCAAACACACACAACCCTTCAAATGCAAGTCTCCCTCTCTTCCCTCCGCGGTTGCTGCACCCGAGACGAAGCGACAGCAAACGCGGCCTCGTGCTCGACGGCGACGCCGTGGCATATAGTTATAGCAGAGTCGCCGCGCTCCCGCCACCGCCACCGCCGCGCGCTCGAGCCTCTCCGTCCATGCGCGCGCGCGCTCCAGAGTCTCCTCGGCGTCCCTGCTGATGGCTTCCTCCCCGGCGCGGCGGCCTCGGCTCCCACTTCTCCTGCTGGCTCTGCTCCTCGCCACGCTCTCGTCGCCCTGCGTCCGCGCGGCCTCGCCGCGCCGCCGCGTGCTGGCGCCGGCGGCGTCGCCACCAGCTGGGCGCGCGTGGCAGGAGTTCCACGTGGCGCCTGCGGCGCCGCGGCCGGGCGCACCTGGCGTGGCCAAGGACGGCGCGGCGGGCACCGGCGCGTGGACGTTCTCGGCGATGCTGCCACGGGGGTTCGTGCCGCCGTCGGGCTCCTCGGCGTGCCACAACGACATGCCGGCCACCGCCGCCGACGCCCAGTTCTTCGCCTGCGGCGGCGCAGGGACCCCCTGACGATCGCCGATCGATGACGGCGGCGTCGTACGTACGTCCGTGTCCCTGCCTGCCTTCTTCGACCAACAAAGGTTCAAAGTCTAACAACGGATCATGGAATCGCAGAATTCTCTTCTCCCTGTTCGTTTCTGAGGAGTTCTTGCAGCAATTGTAAATTCGGTGAAGCTTAATCTGTTCTTCTACAAATGTTCATGAAAGATTTCCGGGCTCTGTAAGTCTGTAACCTAGCTTGAGTTGCTGATGAGATTGCCGTTGCTTCTATTCGTTTCTTTCCCCCTGCCGCTTTTTGCTGACGCGGCAAAGAAATTTCTTACTCGAGCTCTCTGACAGAGCAGAGAAGACGAGAACCTTAAGGCTTTGAGTTCGATGTCACTCTTTGCTCCTTTATTCTTTCTTTCCAACACATAGGAAATTAAAACTGCACTTCATTGTATCAAGAAAGAACTTTGCGCTACAAACATTAGTTCTTTGATTACTATACGTTCCTTGCTTTAACTTGTCACAGCAACTTAAACTGGAACGAAGAGGGGTCAGCAGCTGCTCCTGCAAATTTATTACATCATTAAACTAGGCTTAGAGAGCATATTAAGCTCGGCGTCTCGCCTTGGTGTTTCTTGGAGGCAGGAGCAGCGAGCAGCCAGCGACTGATGCTTTTGGAGCAGGGGATTCAGGCGTGACGATTAAGAATAAGGAGGATGGATTATATATATGTATAACCAAATCAGCCGCCGTGCGAGCTTGGCATGATCTAGGGAGATCTCAGGCGGGTGATTGGCGAGTTCCCATGAACGTGATCTAGTAATTGCGTTATGATATTATACAAATATCGTCGTTCCGTGGCGTCTACTCCATGCACCCTCGCCGAACGGCCTTTAACAACAACGTCGCGCCGCTCGATCTCATGGTGTTACCGTCCATGTGATTATGAAAGTTTCGATTCTTTCCCAAGCTTGGTTAGCTGTGAGATGAGGGGCCAAAAGTGGAAAAGAAATGGTTGGTGCCATGATGTGGAATGGATCATGATCCGGACGTAATTAGTTGGCCATTGACTGGATTTGTTAAACTACTGTCCTCTCTTAGCTATTCAAAAAAAAGAGGTGGTACCAAATATGCAACCACTCGTTTGTATTTTTTATAGTGCATTTCTAAAATAAAAAGGAAATTTTGGTTCTAAAAGATGGAATGGCTAAACTCACGCTTCAACACTGCCCCGATCCAAAGCAGGAAGCTCTCCTGCATCAGCGTGATGTTGACAATGTGTCTGATCCACGTCATAGGAAGTGCAGCGGCGGCTAAGGTGAGGTGGTGTCACATCTCTGAGTGCTTGGCATGGTGAAGGACCCATTGCTCTAGTACAATGAAAGAACTAGAGAGAAATTTTGCAATATCAGTGATCCTCCAGATTTAACAACAGAGAAATGCTCAAACCAAAATTTAGCCCTAACAAACACATATTTATGTAACAAAGATGCCAATATATAATGAATTTTAATAAACAAACGCTACATATTTCAGAAGGAGATTTTCCAAAGTGCTCCAACTTAATACCAGCCATCCATTTGGTGGTTCACATCGAACACGGTGACCTATTAGCCCACATGAGGTAATAGGTTAAGTATTCTCTAGTCACAAATCCGTAAATTTGTATGGGCTAGGTTCTACTAAGTATACCTTTTATTCATTTCATTTGTTTTGAAAAATAATTCACAACATTTTTTTATCAGGCTTTGAGGTGACGAAAATAAATGATAAACATTGCAGTAGTTTTATGAACTCAAATATATCCATGTTACTCATCCGAATCTGTTGAATATCAAAGAATGTTCATCAGACTTCCAAAATTCTTCTGACAAATTTACATACAGTTTCTCATAAAAAGCAATGTACTAGTTTCTACCATTAACTGATGTGTACTAATTTCTAGGAAAAAGGATCATTCTTTTGTTAAAAAAAGTACTTGCACCTTTGCATATATACTTTACTAAATGTACTTAAACCAACTCAGTTCGTGAATCAAAATCCACCAAGCTTATAATTATAATCCTTGTAAATTTAAACAACCTAGTCCCAATCGCATGTCTATACTAAAAAGGATCCTAGAGAATTGAAAACACTTCTCACCCAATATACCCACACCCACCCCTCACAGAGGGGCCACCTGTCGGGTTGTAGGACGTGGGAAGACGCGGGAAAATGTGGCAAAACAGTGCAAAATGTGAAACTTTTTTCACCTAAGACTCTACCCATACCCACGCGGACCCACCTACTCATGATATATCCACATTTATAACAACGTCTATATACAATTATTCCGTATTGCTAATAAACAATAGATCGGAGAATCTTTTCCATATAAATAAAGACCAACTATTTCAAAGATGATATGCATCTATATTTGAGAATATCTAAAGCTCTCTATACATAAGAGAGCGAATATAAAGTATTTTTAAAAACGCTCGCACGACTGGTCTGTTTACCATGATTCACTCAAGTGATGTTGTTTTAGTACATATGTGTCATCAATAAACGTGCGTGCTGCACGTGCGTTCATGCTAGTATCTGCAAACGCTCGAGGATGAAAAGTACACTTGCATCCCCCGCTGCTGCCGACACGAAACATAAGCTTACATTCCAACACGTCTTATTATCTGACCCAATTATAGCAATTAATAATTGTGAAAGTTCTGGAAGAACGCAAAAAATAAACTACTAAAAATGAATGGCATAAATACGAAGTCCAAGATATAAAAAATTAATAATTTTGTAGGCCCTGTAACTACAGAACTTTTTAATTGTACGTTTAGCAGGGAACATACAGAAGCTATTTTGAAGATAAATACTACCTAGCCACAGATCAACTCATAAAAAAGCAGACAGAGAACTGAAACCAGCACACTGGTTAAGAATGGTTTTTGCAATGCATATGTTGTAAGTAGAAGCTCAGGGTGAAGCAGTGCCGTGCAGCATACAGCTATCAAGAGAGAAGTAAACCATATGCACAAGTCGTAGTTGCACGGTTGAACTGGGAGGTAAGAATACCAACCATATGCACAATGAGAATGAGTTGCCATAAAAAATAATGAGGAATTGGTTGCTCAAGGTAAATACTGCTAGTACTGTAACAAGGGAGCAAGTTCAATTGATTCTGGAATAAAAAGAGTGCCCCCATAC
Source organism: Echinochloa crus-galli (assembly GCA_900205405.1). Lineage (NCBI taxonomy): Eukaryota > Viridiplantae > Streptophyta > Magnoliopsida > Poales > Poaceae > Echinochloa > Echinochloa crus-galli. The sequence goes on along the minus strand of OAMR01000451.1, from coordinate 654,729 downwards.
ACTATAAAATCCATATAGGATGATTACCTATGATTTTCATATTCAAAAATAAAAAAAAATGCCATCCTCACAAAACCGATCATGCTACAGCCAGAGGTAAGTTTGATTCATATTGTAATTTCACATTTCAGGGAACCATACCAATGCAGTATTTCAGGGATCCATACCAATAAAGAGGTTTACATCATACAAGCACTTTGAGATGCCGTACAGAAATGCTCCAGTTTTTATCTATTTGGGAAAGCAAAACTTCAATGATTAGACAGTGGGATTCCTAACTAATGTGGTTTGATATAAAGTAGGCTCTGCATGTCCTATTATCTGCTACAGATTACACAGTTCCTTTTTAATCTAATCACAACACTTTATACAGTTTTGTTCTACATTTGCAGTAATGGAAACTAAGGTCACTGGCTAAAATGTGCTCTGAAACTGCCAATCATGAGTGTAATTTTTGCTACTTGCCCCATTACTAGTAAGAACCAAATACTCATTCCTTTTTTTCAGAGTAATTCAAATAAACCGTCACCAAAGGCTCTTGCCATGGCAAGGGTCACCATATCTCAGTCTGGCAACAATACTACCGTAGGCTTGTCATCCATGGTGAAATTTAAGCTTAGATGACTCATGGTTGTGTCTGCTATGCCTATTCAAACTGCAGCGAGAATTAACAATGAACATGGAGGAAGCACCAATCTACAATCTATTTACTTTGTAGGAATTGAGTTAGGCTCAAATAAAAATAGTACTCTGATAAACAAAGTTTTACTACACTATTCACATAATGGATAAGACGCAAGTTTTTGTTTTAAAAAAAATGCATAGTGCAGATAACAAAAAAATATTGTTGCATGAACTTTAAGTAGCAAACTGTCCATGGTTAAAAAAAGGGTTAACATAGGTACATACAAATCCAGACCATTTTTCATCGAAATTCATTTTTCTCAGTGAATGTATGAGCAATGCATAATGAGATAAAGTGTTGCAACAAAAAATAGATTTTGGGAAAAGTCACCATTCAAAAACATGACTGAAATTTTCAAAAAAAAACAGTTAAGCAGAAAGATTTTAAACTTTTGAAGTTTGATGAAGTCAGAATCCCTGAATGATCTTTCCTTGACAAGGCATGGCACATTTCGGTGTACTAAAAATAGTTTAAACAATGATGGATTGCCATCTATTACCAATTTGTAACTTATTATGACCCTCTTCGTAGCTTCACCTATGGCAAGTATCCATGTAAAATGGAGCACGAATAAAAAAAACATGAACACTTCTTTGTTATACAGACCTCTTCTATTCCAGATATTACGAAGAAGAATTCACAATAGCAAAGTAAAAATCAGCTTTCCAATGGAAGATTAGGATCTGACGTTGTACCAAAGTTTATCTTCCGATTAACTCAAAGTGGATAGAAAGGCATTGTTAACTACATATATTCATATTATGCTACCTTGGTATTTTATTGCTCAGTTCAGGGGTGCTGAGCCCAAATGGCGAGCGGTTACTGGAGACTGGACGTGGCTGATACCTTTTGGATCCTTTTTAGTTTGAAGCAAATATCTCACCCACATGTAGAATAAGTCAGTTTTGCTAGAGTAGTTTCTCCTCAAATGTCCAGTTTGCAGTGAATGTACTCACAGATTTTGATATCTGAAGCATCTAATGACCATCACCTGATGAAGATCTTGCTATAATATCTGCTAGAGCAACCTGAGCAATTTAGAAACTCAGCAACACCAGCAACTGCACCAGAATTTGGATAAGCACAGAGTTAGGAACTTCTATATAACATCACGAAGCAAGCATAATTGTGTTTTGTCAAGTAGCCATACCCATTGTCGTTTTCCGAGTGGCCAAGCACAAGAAGTGCAAAGATAACCTAGTTTTACGGTCGGCGAAAGAGGGGACGTGCGGACAGTGGCAGAACTGGGGGGTGGCCGGCAGGGGCCATGGCCACCCTCAACACAAGCAAAATTTTGTACTACTCATATTTCAACTCAAACTAATATAAGCAATATCCATTTAACTAATTCATATTTTCTAATGTACTAAACTTTTCCCTATTTAATTTTGTATAATTTTTGATAAAATTATGCTAATTTTTTGTAGGAAACCAAGGTAAAACATAAAGGAACGGCATTGTTTTCTTTCTAATGAAAGGAATCTTAGGAGCAATATGTGTTGTTAATATGGTTGATCAAAATCCCCAATTGGATTAAAATGAATGAGAATTACATAGTAAAATTTAAATGAATATGTATGATATATTGATTATTTTTACAAACCATTGCTTAATTAATTACTATATATAGTTGTGGCTAGCTAGTTTATATTTGTGTGCACAATAAAAAATTGAGGTAAATTGGTCTGGCCGGTTGGCCCCCCTTTAATTTTCTCTCCAGTTCCGCCACTGCGTGGGGAAGGCGGAGGTGGAGGCAAATGGTAACATAGGGGCTGTTTGGGAGAGCTCCGCTCCATGTTTTTCAGCTCCACTCTCAAATTACCAAGCCAAACACCTCTAGCTCCAACAACTCTAGCTCCAAGAAAAAGGTGGATCTAGAGGCCAACTCCAAATTTTTTCTGAAGCTCGTCAAGAGGTGCTCCAGAAACACTAGTTCCGCATCTTCTCATCGAGTTGAGCAGTAATTACCCACCATGCCACTGTTTACACAAACATACCCCTTCGTTTTAAACTCGGCAACTGGCCTGAATTTCCGGATGGTGCACGCGGCAACGTCATGACACCATACTTGATGGCCATGGCGCCGTGACTACGACAGGGACTGGTGCCTGTGCGCTTGACTGGCCAGTCGACGCATCGTCGTTCGCCGCCTGCCCCTGCGTGCGTGCAGCCGGACGCAGATTGCCGCAGTGATTTGTGCTGCGACTGGTGCGCGTGCAACCGTGCAGGCGCCGCCGCCGCAGCATGCTGGTTCGACGGTCATCGGCGAGTGTGAAGGATAGTTCAAATGATCCGATCATGAAATACTTAGTGTACCCATGCCTTCATCTTCTAGTTGATACGTGGCGTGTAGAAAATTATCAATACAAATTGATCGATGGCACATACGCTGATGGCAACAGCAACATTGTGATCCATCAATAACTCGTGAGTCAATTTGTTTTCAGATATCTCTACTTGAAATATTTAATGGACAATATTTCTACAAGTTAATTCTCAACAAAACTTGGTGTTATGTGCGCCAAGGACAAAAAAGACTATTCTCGCAAAATCCTACAATTTCTAGAACTGGAGCACCGCTGCTAGCCAAACAGATTGAACGGCTCTATGTTTTCTGGAGTTGGTAAAGTGGAGCTGAAAAAAGTGAAGTTACTGGAGCGGAGCTGTTTTTTTCAGAGTGGAGCTATCCCAAACAGGCCATAGGGTGAGGTGAACAAAGCAGGTGTTGGGATTCACCCAAGTGACAACAAATAAGTTGGTTTTACAGGAAGTGTTATCAACTATTATTTTTACAAAATAATAATGTAGACAAGATAATATGTAGCTAGGTAGTCTTAGAGATTAAGTATTGCATTTATGCTAATAAGTGGATCAATTCGTGTATGTAATCAAGCATCAAGAATATATTCTTTCCTAACCAGAACATACATGTTATCATAAAGTAACATTCTTAATGCTAATAGTAAGTTGTCGACCATGACACTTTGACAGACACGCCTGCACCATTCTTAAAATGATACACTTTTTCTTCACTGCCATGAATAGCTGCTTCAAATGGAACTAGTTGTAATACCCGCGCGGCACCCGCGTGCTAAACTCTCTTTTACACATTTGTCTCAATTAATATGACATGTACGTTTATTTGTGACATGTAAGTACTAAAACATTATCACTTTAGTGGGCCATGGTAAACAGACCGGCCATGCGAAGCACTTTTAAAAATACTTTATATTCGTTCTTTCATGTATAGAAAACTTTGTATTCTCAAAACTCAATAGTTGTTGCACGTGCGCACGCACGTGTGTGTATATAGAGCTTTAACTATTCTCAAATCTAGAGGCACATTATTTTTCGAGTTAGTTGGTCTTTATTTATATGGAGAAAAACTCTTCAATCTTTTGTCTATTAGCAATACGGAATAATTGTGTACACGTGGGGAGTTAGGGGCCCACCTGGCCGGAGGTGGGTACGCGCGGGACGGTGGGTGAAAAAAGTTTTGCGGAGAATGAACTAAAAGCGCCTTGAACATGCAATTTTTTCTAGCGTTTCTAGTTTTTCCCTCCCACCACAGCCCGATAGGTGGGTCCTCTGTGAGAGGGTATGGGTGGGTTTTTTGGTGAAAAGTGTTTTCAATTCTCTAGGATCCTGTTAGTATATATATATATAGATAGATAGACAATTCTCCTTCCATAAAATCAACAAATAATGTGTCACTCATCTGCACCGCTGCTACAAAATATTGAGGAAACTTCCCATCTGAGGTGATGAAGCAATCACACTCGCATTGTTCGTTTATAAAAGAATAAAAGTTCTTCCCAATAGCAGTATAACCACACATTTGTATATCCATACCATTTAAAGGCACTTCCGGAAAATTTAGTTGTATGGTTGCCTCCACGCTCATTTGAAAAACAATGAGATCAAAAACGGCAGCACCATATTCCCCATTCTATGCAGCCATCAACTAATGTTTTGTCTTCTGAGTCATTTGTCACTGACATTGCTCTGATATCAACTTCAATTAGACAATCAAATTGCATTGAGATTCTTCTCTTAGGACTCATCAACCGTAGATAATCACTTGCCTGAAATTTAAGAGAAAACAGTATATCATATATTAATATAGGCAAACAGCTGCCTCAGAATCCGCCTGTCTCCATCCTCTGTACCTCTTAAAGTACTAAAATTATGTAGCATTTGCTCAGGATCACTACCCACTTGTTAGTTAGCACATGGAAACCACAAAAAACCATCAGTCCTTCCCCAACATTAACAAAAATGTATTTATATTTAAGTCCTTGATTTAAGTGCTGGAAATACCCTTTTGTTTCTAATCAAATTACACATAAGTGTTATGTTTTACAGACAAAATTTACATCCAGGAGAAGTACATGATTACTTACCAAGTTGACAGTGAGAGGGTAGTCCCGCGAACGATTAAAAAGGTAATTGCGGCGATAAGCCTCAGCATCACTGAATCATCAGTTTTTGCGGGCCGTGGGCTGGACACTCCCAAAATCCCAAGCGAGGGCCCGTGAGAGCACACCAGCTGAACACAACCGGGATTCCTATATGGCTTCCGGAAACTTTTTAGACTATTTGGCTTCCAATGTTTGAGATTCGTGCGGGTAATATGGGCCACGAGATCTCTTCGTCTTCTACCTCGAGAGGGGCGGCGGCGCCGCCGCGGAGGGGCATGGGCTGGCCGGCGGAGGGTCGGGAGGCGGGCGGGGGCGGACGGCGGCGAGGGCGCCACCGGCTGTTGGCACTCCTTACGGCCTACAGATAAATCCGCAAGCGGACGGATACCGATGTAGCTTTCACCCGGGAGTATTCCAAGGTATCGATTTCCACGGGGAACAAGAAGTGTACTAATCCTAAACTAAGTTGTCCTAGGTAGATGGAATGGAGTGAATAGTATGGATGAGGTGGATGACAACAACAAAGAGAGAAGAGGAGTGATAGGAGGGTAGAGAGGGTACGAGTCTGGTAGAGGTATTCTACTGATTGATCGAGCAGATCAGAGGATACAGATAGATACTTGCTTCGGGACAAGGGAACCGGTGGACACACAGAAAGGGATGAGAAGGGGTGCCACTATTTCCCAACTGGGGAATCCTACGGACCGGAACTAACGTGATGGGCTACAAAGACCGGAAGGGCTGTCACCACCTTACGGCTACCACCTCCGTTGCGACGGGAATAAACTAAGGCCACTGACTAGCCTAGGAACCACTCCTACACTAGGCAACGACTACTTACTCTGCTAGCAAGAGCAAGCAACCTTGTCAATACTCTTGGTGACAATTCACCTCCAGTATCAAGCAAGATCGAAGAACCAGCCAAGACAAAGACTTAAACAAGACTACAAGCACTAGAACTATAACTGACTATAGTCTAAACAAGATATAGCTGACACGTTACTCCTGGGCCACTACAACACGAAGACCATCAAATCAAGTCAGCGCAGGAGGC
>OAMR01000451.1:605342-648472 GCA_900205405.1 Echinochloa crus-galli | reverse complement strand
CCCCTGTCCGGCCTGGGTCTGTGCCACCACCGGAGAAGGACCTCGACGGGCTGGCCAAGAAGAGGCTGAAAAGGAAGGTGCTCAGGAAGAGCAGGAAGAAGAAGGTGCTCAACGAGAATGAACCAAAGCCTGACCCTTATTGGTTGAGGATGTTCTTTGGGTTCGCTCCTGAACAGGCAGGCCATATGCCGAATTATGGGCATTGTGGGATAATTAGTCCTCTGCTTGCTAATGTGTGCCTTAACGAGCTGGATTGGTGGATGGAGGAGAAGATTAATGAGTACTTTTGCCCATCCAAGCATGATTCGATTTGGAAGGAGGCGGGTGATGAGGGGTGCCACAATCCCGCTTGGCCTGAGTTTGTTCCATCTGCTGGGAAGCAGAAGACAAGGAAGATGGATTTCCTTCGATTTGGTTCCCATGTCTTGATTGGGATCAGGGGGCCGAGGGAGGATGCAGTTGAGGTAAGGAGACAACTGATGGAATTTTGTGAGAGAACATTTGGTTTAAGGCCAGAGAACTCGATGGTGGAAATAGAGCACATCACAAGGGGGATTGAATTCTTGGATCATGTGATCTCGCGCAGGGTCATCTACCCGACCTTGCGATATACTGCCAGTGGAGGGAACATTGTCAGCGAGAAGGGTGTCGGAACATTGCTTTCTGTAACAGCGAGCCTGCAGAGGTGCATAAGGCATTTTAGGAAGCTTGAGCTTGTAAAAGGGGACAGGGATCCTGAGCCATTGCCATGTTCACCAATGTTGTATTCTGGGCAGGCACACACTAATTCCCAGATGAACAAGTTTCTTGAGACCATGGCCGATTGGTACAGGTATGCAGATAACCGGAAGAAGATTGTAGGGTTCTGTGCTTATGTCATAAGGAGTTCACTGGCAAAGCTCTACGCAGCAAGGTATAGACTGAAGTCTCGAGCTAAGGTCTACAAGATTGCTTCGCGGGATCTTAGCCGTCCTTTGAGAGAAAGCACAAGGAATGATGCGCCAGAATACTCTGATCTTTTGAGGATGGGACTAGTTGATGTTATTGAGGGTGTACAATTTGCACGCATGTCATCAATTCCATCGTGCGACTACACACCTTTTCCTAGAAAGAAGACAAGGAAGATGGATTTCCTTCGATTTGGTTCCCATGTCTTGATTGGGATCCGGGGGCCGAGGGAGGATGCAGTTGAGGTAAGGAGACAACTGATGGAATTTTGTGAGAGAACATTTGGTTTAAGGCCAGTGGTGTTTATGATGACAAAAGATCTTTGATGAGAGCCAATGAATCGAGAAATGGTGAAGGTGTCAATGTGGACAAGCAGCTTCTATTAGATACATAGTCCTGACTCCTATGTTCCTGATTGTTTATAGAAATAGTGATGGGTATCCAATAGTGCATCAGGCAGATTCTTCTGTTGCACATTGATTTTTTGTTGTATGAGTAACTCTATTCTCTTTATTTGTAGAGAATAATGATGAGTATCTATGAACAACATATCAGCAAAAGAAATGAACCATAATCGTCTATCATGGCATGCGGGAGTATACGTTAGAATGTTTACAGTAGTAGTTCACCTTATATCAAGGTAAACTCATCTGCTCTCATATCATGCCAACTTCACAGTTTATTTTTACATATTCTTCTTCTAACAGTAGAGCACTTCTGAAACTTCTAGATGACTATATGCCACTTCTTTAAGCCTTATAAGAGCATTATTTTTCCCAAACAGGCGGTGCCACTGGTTACATTTTTCTTTTGTTGTAGTGGGGTGGGGGCGTCTACAACATTGGAGGTGTATGGACTAGGGTATATAATGGAATGCTCTTTGTAACTTCTTTTGTATGAGCTTCTCTATAGAATCATACAGAAAATGAGAAAAAGGTTGCCCAGGCCCATGGAATTCTCTTTAAGTTTTGAGAGCAAACTACGGAGATTCCTGCGTGTTTTTTTCTCCTTCTTACCATATTCCACTAGATATGATTACATTGTGTGCTTATGATATTTTTGTGTCTTTGTGTTCTTATACTACAAATTGTTGAAGGCTGTGACGTACTGAGATAGTAAAATTCCAGACTTCCGCATTCATTGATCAATGCAACTGTATTAGATATAGGGGTGAAGCACACAGCACTGAACAGGTTCTGTGTTAGTTGTCATCAACCAATATTCGTCTCGACTACTGATCTTGTCATACTTAATTGATGGTGCACTTTTATTCTTTCTTTCACTGTTCCATGCAGTTACTGTGAATCTTGGTGGAGAGCATAATTACCCTTCAAAACACTAACCTTTCATGATTGCTAGTACATTTGTAGTCACCACTCACCAGTATTTTAAGGTGACAGCAGCCTCCATTTCAAGTGCAACTATTGTTCTTATTTCATCCTTTATGCTGTATAAAATTGCTTCTTTTGCATGTGTGTTTCCTTCTAGAAAAATCTGGAAGATTTTACCATCTTGGACATTGTTAGTCTGCAAACTCCTTTCCATGACTGCATCTTTAGACCTGCATGTTGTTCCTAGATTACTCATTCAATTGATCATGATGTGTATATGCGATTTTGCTTTTGTCCTGTAATTGTTGGTTGGATGATAACAAAATATACTCTTGTTTAAGTTATCATTGTGCAACCCTGTGGGTTTCTAGCAACATGGGCATGCTATAATAACTGTCTTAATTGTAAGGTAGTTCTGATGGTGGCCACAGATATCATATTGTTCCTTCTATTCTATTCTTTTCATTATTTTGAAAATATTCTTTCTCTAGTTAAACCTGTTGTGAGTTGAAGGGCTAATATTCTTGACTAAAGTATGCCATTCTAAGGATCTCATTTAAGTAGTCATAAACCTCTCCTGTCTGCATTCTAAAGGAGGAAAGGTGAACATGATGGACAGAAAAAGAGACCATCAAGCAGTCCGTTAGTTTGGATCTGGCCCCGTGCCCACTGAAAGATAACACAGAAGCATAGTCCTAAGTAACATTTTTCAAAAACTATTTGGGTGTTCCTGATAAGTAAGGAACTCTTAGAAAGTATTTGTACCTTTGTTTTGTCATGTTAACCAGTTGGAAGGTCTTAGTGATGTCATCGATGATTTCATGCTGATTTCGATATTTTGGGCCCCCACATAGCCAAGTAGGTAGAAGTTGGATGGTGCCCAAATGCTCGTTAATGTTGATGTAGGACATGGAACGATATTTTGTGTTCTACCATGGTGATTTATAATAGTTTTGCATCTTGTAGTTTATTTTGTGGCCCGGGAACTCAGGAAGTTGAGTTCTAGACAAGCATATCTTGTATAACTGTTCCAGTTGCAAACTATGAGCATTCAGGCCAAGAGAGTTCTAGTAATTAAGGTATGCTGCATTAAAATGTCTAGATGGTTTAGCTGATCTAGAACATGGTACTCACTAGTGATCAGATTGTTTTCTGAGTCTGTGATGCGTCAAGCCATGTCAAGAAAATATGATTCGCTAGGGGTCCTCTTTGTTATGTGAACTGGAGATTTGGTTCATGAACCTTGTAATTTCGGAATCCAGTTCACAATAGTGCTTCATGGTTTGTGAATCCTGTAGTTTGGGTTCACTAAACCCAATTTGTAATAGCACACTGCAATCTGAAAACCCAATTGGTTTTGCAATTAAAAAACACCTATTTATTGCTAGTACCAAGAGTCAACTAACAGAGCATGATAACCATGTATGACTTCATGTCTTCATTCTGGACTAAAGCGACAGTAACAGATTGTAGTAGTGTTCATCATTTGTTTCCTGTGTCTATCCTGTGAGACCACCCAACAGATTCATGTTGTAGTTGGACCCCTCTTTGATGCTTTACTGGTGCCTCAGTTATTCCCTACCACATAATCCCTCATTGGCCTACACCAACTTGGAGGTGGGGTTGCTTATCGAGTACCACCAATGGAATGATTCTTTCGGGTCATGTGTTTCCTTTATTGTAGGTCATTTTGCAACGGATAGCTTGTGCTGAGCCTGTTTGTTCCTATATAGGACTATAGGGTTACTGGCCTACAACCACTGGAAGAAGGTAAGTGGCACATCCTATTCATATGCTACATATAATGCTATTTGACGTTTGCCATTGTTATGCTACTGTCACCACGAAGAGATTTTTATGGAAAGGGAAATAGCTTGCTGCACGTTATGGTGTAGGTTTTCAAAACACCTTTTTCATTGGGGGAGCATATATGATCGTTCTCTTTCCATCATTTCACAGGTTCATTGATTGAGGAGTATTAAAACTTCACAAAATTTTCTTCATATTTTAAAGTGTTGAAACTAATTGTGCAACTGGATCGCATTCGGTTAGCATGGGCTTCGATAGAATTCCTATCTTACAAGCAAGGGAGATGGTTGCCTTAGAAACTAACCTCCTTATCTGTTGACATTACCTTTATTTATGTTTTCCCCTTTCTGCAAATCCTGAAGATGAATATCTATATTATAACCCAAATGGATGTTAAGAAGATTCACTGATAGGATCGATCTTCTCGTTTTTCTTCAAGCTTATGTTCCATGTCCTGTCCTGTTCCCACATGTTTTATCTTTTTCCTTTTCAGTCTTGGATGCTGGGACACCATCCTTCGCTGCTAGTTTGCCATCAGATTATTTAGTCATACAGTATCTTTGTTATAAGTTGGGAAGCATTTTTCGTATGGTTGGAATGCACATGTCAGCTACTATCTGTACTGGATGGCCCTTTGCAATTATTCAGCTCAAGGATTTTGTCCCTGTCCAAAGCTTTCATATGTGTCGACAGCGACTCCTCCCGTAAGCTTTATCGTAGGTGGTATTTGTTTCTGTTTTTCGTATATATATCTTCAGTGATACACCAAGCTGTTCTTTTATTCTCTTCTGCATTTGCGTCATGCATTTGTATTGGTATACTATCCCCTCAGTGCTATGTGTGTCCCCGTTGCCAAATATCCTTGTGCTGAAGTGCTGATCGAGTTGTTGTGGTTCCAGACCTTTACCTTTTTTTTTCTTTTCTTTTGCGTGTGCATCAGGCTCCGTCTTTTTCATCCCAACATTGCTGTGAATAAAGTTGCATTTGTTCCAAAGAATATGATATATTCGCGATGCTAGAAGAAGAGCCTCCTCTTTTTTTCCCTTTTGATGATAGGCCTGGATTCTCTCCAGTTTGGTCTATTGGGATAATCATGAATCCAAATAGAGAACAGTGGGGTAACCTTGAAAAGCTCCTCCACTTTTCCAAGAATTCCTAGAAGAAAAAAAAACTCTGTTGAAACTTCTCTCCACTCTTTTTGATCATTCAGGTCAGAAGCATTGATCACGATTTCTTCGCAAATGTTAGTTTAGCCGTTAATCTAGAGCAATGTGGAATTAAGTCGCGTCAGTTCTTGAACCGGACCGGAGAAATTGACTGGAATGTTGAATTGATGTGAAGCACATTAGTACGTGATACTACAGTATGCTAGTACGACCCCATTTTTTCCAGTCCCAATTGATTTCTAACCCACAACCAAATTTTTTCAATTACTATTTACGGATTCACGAAGAGGATAGTTACGCTACTGTTTGAATCGCAACCAGATGTCTTTTATTTCCTTTCTGCTACGACCCCTTCTCCTTGGACGTTTTGGCCTTTTTGCTTTATGCCGAAATTTTTACAAAGGCGTTTGTCTTTTTCCTCAAGAAAAAGAAAGAAGAAAGAAAAAGGAAATAGATAAATATATCTTCTTCGTGCGCAATTTCGCGCATGCCTTTATCCTGATCTCACGTGCGTCAGCACTTAGCGGCCCAAGACGTTGTGATCCTCTGCAGCAGCTGATTTTATAACCCCGTGCGGCAGCATCACACGTGACGCCCTCGCGCTCGAGCAGCATCGGACAAAAGAACTAGCTAAAATATTATTGCTCTTCTCGTGAAAACTTACGTCCAGATCAAATAGGACAAGGCGTTTTTTATTTAATTATCTAATCTAACTCGGGTGTATAAATATGTACCACATCCACATATGCTGCATCCGTTTATATTTTCGCAAGAAAGACGTTACCTATGTAGAAACGCGTCATCAAAGTCTAAACATTGCCGAACAACCTCGTAAAAAAGTGGGAAAAAACTGCTTTGATGTTGGTGAAGTCAGTTGTGTTATAAAGCGACCCCATACTTTGTGAACAAGACTAAGTAATATGAAAATATTTAGCGCATTTGGCTTAGCATGATCTTCTGAAATCTTGCAAAAACAAAGTCCAGGTACTCAAGACAAGATAGCCAAATGCATTGGCCAGTAAAATTTTGAAAATATGTTAATGCAGATGTTCATCAACAAGAAATGTATCCCTAGTCGTTAACAACTTGGCTAACTAGGTACGTTTAGAGTGATCTATGCTAATTCGTGATGACCCGATGTATAGAACTTTATGTCTCACCAGATGAGATGGGATCTAAGTGGACAATGATTCTATTAAATATTGAAAAAATAACACACATATTGAGTCCCACGCAAAGGATGGATGTGACTTGTGACGCATGTGGGGCATCTCCCAGGTGGGGAACTAAAGAGTACTTATACACGTTTCTCTAGTAGTGTTATGTTTTTAAGCATATAAGCAAAAATATTAATTTTGGTAAATTACTTTAATATTTGTAATCAATTATTTAAAAGATCACATTTGAAATATGACATTTTTCAACACATAACATAACAACCGGTACTAGTAAGAAATGTAAACACTATTCCGAGGCTAAAGGTACCCACCTTTAGCACTGGGTCAAATAACCGGTGCTAAAGGTGTGGGCACTAGTTAAAAATATTTGTATATTTGCGTGTTCAAACTCGAGGCCTCTTGGCTCGCGCGCACCCAAGCCACCTAACCATCTCACCTACGCAGCGCACAGGATAGAAGATGCACTCCTTTTGAAGTAGCATATGACACCCCTATTAGCACCGGATCATATTTACGAACTGGTGCTAAAGGGCCTTTAGCCCTGGGTCGTAACAGCACCCGGTGCTAAAGGGTGACCCTTTAGCACAGGGTCGTGACACCACCCGGTGCCAAAAAAAGGGGGACCATTTAGCCCCGGGTTGTAACGTCAACCGGTGCTAGTGGGGACTTTTAGCACTTGTTGGTGTTACCAACCGGTGCTAAAGGGTCCCGGGGCACCTCAATTTTATATCCGGTGCTAATGTTGTATTATCATCGGTTCTTGAGTGCGCCGAGGCATGTAGGCGGGGCAGATGATGGATTTTCTGGTAGTGAAAAATAAAATTGTTACACCTAGATCTACATTTTTTTAGATAATGGAAATTAATCCGGCCTTGACCTCAAGGGCTATGGCCAAGTTTACAAACGAGCAGCACTTCCGTCTGCTAACTTAAATAAACAAAACAAAATACACCATATAGTTTGAAGATACACTAGCATGTAATTCTATTGCTAAATCTCCATCGATGGTGTGCAAAATAGGTAAGATCTAACTTTAACCTTTGAAACTTTTTTGTGTTGTGATGTCATAATAATAATCTTACTTGATCATCTTCGAACGGGTCCTTGTCTTGCTTTCATGGGATTGTAGGATCACCGATCGTAATAATCTTGTTGGTTCTCCATCTAATTGCTTTTTATATACAATCATATCATTTAAAGGTCCTATAAATGGCTTCACAAAAACTATAAATTAAACACTATTTAACATATATATAACAAACATGTAAACATTAACAAGATCACAAATTAAATAATTTGATTCAACTTTGATGATATATCTCTAAGTTATAGCAAATCTGTTGTGATGATTACTATTCTAGATATGATTCTGTCAATCATATATGATGCATAGTAGATCATGATTTCTTTGTAAAAAAAGATGTAGCAACCAATCCGAGAACTTCATTAGATCTTAGGATAAGAACCACAATAGACTTGAATCAAACTTACTTAGCCTTCTTTCCAACATTTTCAACATTTGTGGTGCTGATTTTCTTCACTATAATTTTACAGCGCATTACAATTGGCTAACCTAGCTGAGGCAAAGCAAGAGCACAATAAAATATAATTCTTAACTGCAGAAAATAAATCCTACTTCCTTTCTACTACTTAATAATAAAACTCTAAACTTCATTGATCAACGAAAATTTGACAAAGATCTCTAGTCACACCAACTCCGGTCAAACACGTCTGCTTAGCTGAGCACTTAACCCTCCCATGTAACCACGTGGCACCCAAATGACTCTATTTTCATCGTTTCACGGTATAAAAATAGTCAAAGTTTTAAAACTAGTCAAAGTTTTAAAATCCTTGAGCTCATATAAAGCGTAGAAGATCCACACCGTCCGCCGCCGGATACCCGTGCCAACGTGACGCCCATCCCGTTACTGACTCGCCAAACATTTCTTTCCCAAAAAGAAATCCTTTTTCTTAGTATATACGACTACTATTTCCTAGCTGAGACAAAAGATATTTGGGAGAAAAAAAAAATGGAGGAAAAGGGTGGAGGCTTTGCATCGGGCACCTATTTATAGCCAACCGCCCCGAAAGCGATCTCGCCTCGGCTCCTTGCATTTTTCCATTTCGCCCCCTCTACTGCTCCAATAATAATAAAAGAAGATTCTCGATTCGGTTTCCTCGCGAATTCTTCCGGCCAGCGGCGGCGATCGGCCTCGATTCGGCGCGGCTCGGCGGAGCGGAGATGGTTGCCGTGGCGGCGGAGGGCCCGATCCGCGGCGCGGACGCCGTGCCGGCGGCGGAGAGGGAGGCGGGGAGGGCGGCGGCCCCGGCGAAGGGCGGCGATGGGGAGGCGGGGAAGGAGGAGGTGAGGGAGTACGAGAGCGATATGAGGAAGCTGGAGGAGCTGCTCTCGAAGCTGAACCCCTCGGCTGAGGAGTTCGTGCCGCTCTCGCGCCGCCGCGGGGACGGCGGCGCGCACCGCCTCTCGGCCGACGCGCCCGTGTTCGTGTCGCCGGCGATCGACTACTACGCGCGTCACCACCAGCTCCCGCCGCCGCTGCCGCAGCAGCAGCCGGTGCACATGTTGCAGCTCGTGGGCGCTGTCGGCGGCGGTGGCATGGGCGGCGCCGGGGGGAGAGACTCCAGCAGCGACGGATCCGTCACCGGCCAGCCGAACCGACGGGTAATCGCTGAATTGCCGAGTCCGATTCGGTGCGGGTTTCTCTCCGGGTAGGGGTTTGCTGTGGTCTGTTTCTCGGTCGGTCGATCGATCGGTTGGTTTGGATGTTTCCTGACGTTGATGGCTTCGGATTTTTGGCACTTCCGTGCGATCGACTTGAGAGCTGATCGTGTGGGAGGGTTTTAGGTCTAGACTGGTTGCCATATAAAATTTAGTGAGCCATCTACGATTTGTTGATTTTGATATTTTCCTGGACTTACTGTCGGTCGATTATTTTCTGATCCCTGTTCCACAAATATTTCTTCTGTAATTGGATTCACCTGATCGTTTCTTTCTCTATTGTTGTTATATTTTTCCAACATATTGTTTGCCAGATTGAGCTGTACAGTGAGTCTAGTGAGAATAATCAGCTGCATTTGATCTGTGGTTACAGAGAAGGAATGGCTTCATCCAGGGTAAAAGAAGGATGATGGGAGGACGGCCTCGTCGAGCTGATAGGGAGGACAGTGTGCGGCGAACAGTCTATGTCTCTGACATTGATCAGCATGTGAGAATTGAATATCATCATAGAGTCCTGTTTGGCATATCTGTTTTTCTTTTGTCCCCCTCTTGATATATTAGCCTTCCTTTGATTTGCAGGTAACTGAACAGAAACTTGCTGAAGTTTTTTCAACCTGTGGACAGGTGTGTTCTAGCATTCCTAGTATTAAATCTACTCAAGGTCATATTCTATTACCTGAAAACAAAAATAATTGATCAAAACACAATTTTTTATCTGCATCTTAGAAATCCATAGTTTTAAAGTTATATTTTGACCTGTATTTTGGTTGACGTTCTCTACCTTGTCAGAGTACTGGCATTTTTTTTTGCATTAATAGTATTACACTGTCAACATGTGCACTCTCAAGATCTGTAATTTGTAGGATACCTGAATAAAGCATGAATTTGCATTATGATTTCAACACTTCAAATTGAAATTTAACCGGATGCCACTCATATACTTGTTACTCAGTTATTAAATGCACACCAAAGCAAGTGGATTAGTTACTTGTCATTTACAATGGTTTCCATATCTATTAGGTTTGTCTTTATTTCTCATTTTCTTGTATAATTTGACTGGGCAACTTATAATTGATCCAGTTAAATGCACACCAAAACGAGTGGATCAGTTACTTGCCATTTACAATGGATTCCCATATTTATTAGGTTTGCCTTTATTTCTCATTTTGTTGTATAAGTTGACCTGGACAACTTATAATAGCTTTTGCAAAATCAAGACATGCCTTTTGAATCAATCAATCAGTATG
This sequence comes from Echinochloa crus-galli, assembly GCA_900205405.1. Classification (NCBI taxonomy): domain Eukaryota; kingdom Viridiplantae; phylum Streptophyta; class Magnoliopsida; order Poales; family Poaceae; genus Echinochloa; species Echinochloa crus-galli. The sequence goes on along the minus strand of OAMR01000451.1, from coordinate 638,053 downwards.
CTTAAACTGCGGAATTGCAGATTTGAGCTTAATCGGTATACTTTTGTCAAGAAAGAAGGTATCTATTTGTTTAATTCATCTGAGAAAGTAAAAATGTTGTCTTCTCTCCTGGATAACCAATGGCCACTGAGCTTCATAATCAGCCCCTGGAAAGATGAGTTTGAGTTTTCCTTGAGTGCTCTTGTAGACCATAATCTTGAGGCTGGATGTTCCCGTAGGAAGTGCTTGCGGCTGTGCTCAAGGTACCGCCAGCAGTTCACGTACATCTGGTCCGGCCTGGCAGCCGCCAGATCTCTAGCTACACAAGGTGACCAGAAAAGCCCCCAGTCCTACTTCGCTGAAGAAAACATTGATCAATCTTCCCACATTTTCCCATGAAACGTTTATAGTTTCATTTCCCTGAATAAATCATGCAAAGTTGTCTGAGAGGAGAGGGACGGTACTTGGGTTCCTGGGTGGCCACTCCTGATCGCATGCTGTGTGCCCCTGGATTTAATTCCCTTTTGGCGTCTCTGACTTGACTGGAAAGGATCAACTTGGTACGCTAATCCCTAGTTTTCTACATAAGATTGGTTAGACTCTTTATGTATTATAAGAAAGATGGAAGGTTGAAACAGTTGCTGATAAAATTGATAAGCATGGAATTGATTGTATATGCGTTATGTTCTTCCCCTATCAAACTTAAAGCGCTAAAACAACTTTAGTTCTTCCCTACACATTTTAATATAGGTAGTTTTCGTTTTGATTTTTTGATGAGTTCAGTTGCTCAAGCTAAGTCATTTGAACTTTGAATTTATGTCTCCATTCTTGGAAAATCTTAACACAAGTATGTTTGATCATATCAGGAAGCCTGGTAATTTGCTATTCCAATTCATTTCTACTAGGGTTGTTCTTTATATTCATGTGGGCATTTTTTCAAAGAGACACTTGCACGAGCTAATTTACTGTATGACTCTATAAGGGTACGAGTTAATCCTCTCGCGTTAGGTACTCTACAACAGCTTGCAAGATGTTCATATTTGCAAACTTTAAGCACATACTAAATTTCTTAAACTCATCCACTCATTGTATAGGTATTAAAGATCAGTAGTTTCTTTTGTGAAACGTGAGTAACATCCATACAGATCTTAGACTTCAAACGCCATATTATGTAAACCAGGTAGCTCATACATGGTTATATCATTGCACCCGCTACCTGCTCCTGCTTTAAGATGCTTCATAATGTGGGTGGTGTTGGGTGGTTACCTTGTCTATAGTTCTTACAACATCTCCTATTTTCACCCGGGGGGCTTACCACTGCTGTCTTTATTTGTAGGTGGTAGATTGCCGTATCTGTGGTGATCCTAACTCTGTGCTGCGTTTCGCCTTCATCGAGTTTGCTGATGATGGTAGTAGCTTCAACGCACCAATTGTTATTTGATAGTCCTATGCTGGTGTAAGAAACGTTCCTGAATGAAGCTGCTTTTACTGCAGTTGGTGCAAGAGCAGCACTAACACTTGGTGGAACCGTGCTTGGTTTTTATCCTGTCAAAGTTTTGCCATCAAAGACAGCGATTCTACCTGTGAACCCAAGATTTCTTCCTCGAGTAAGTAGACAGATATGAATTACCTGTTAATGTTAAATCTGTATGATACACAAACCTAAATCTCCTTTTCCTGCAGACTGAGGACGAGAAAGAAATGGTATCCAGGACTGTATATTGTACTAACATTGACAAGAAGGTAGGTCATATGGTATAATCATTCTCTTATCATTTTCTTGTAATTGTATCCTGGACTGTGCACTGCACATAAAAACTCTTAAATTAATACCTGGTCTTCTGTATTTTTCATTGAATAACCATAAATATGTGTAAGTTTTCTAATCATCGCCCAATCAATTTGATATGATAGAGGTGTTTGGAATGAGAGATATGTGCATTTGATGCCAGTGAATCGAGAGCACTGTATTTTTTTTTTGAAAGAAATACCCCATGGGAGACCCCTGAAGTTTAATGTGCCTCACCCAGGATTTGAACCCTGGGTGGGAGCCTTCTAGCTAGTGGCCTTTGCCACTACACCATGAGCTCCTTGGCCCTAAACCCCTGAAGTTTCAATTATTCGTGGGTTCGTCGGTTGTCAAAAGTTTTGAATCTTTATAGTATAGATTAGTAGAATGTACGCGCGTGCCGCGCGTGTATTAGAAAAACATAATAAATAATAATTTTATCTTTTAAAATTGGATTGAATTTTACATTTTTACATTATAATTTTTTTTTAAAAAGGCTATTGTATGTTTTTTAAAAGACTTAACTAATTCAGCATCCCACAAAAGCAAGATTAGTGGTGCAGTGAACACAAATTCAGTACAACACATCATTCAGGTCGTCAAAAGTACATAGCTACATGCTTGCTAATTAGCTAAGAAAGAAACCGTACTACGTGAACTTACACCAAGGTTACTTATTAGAACTAAGCATCATACAAAAGCAAGATTAGTGGTGCGGTTAGTGCAAATTCAGTACAACACATCATGCAGGTCGTCAAAAGTAAATGGCTACAAAAATTTCAGTTTGTTTAGAAGGTTGAGATCCACGTTTGACCAAACTGAACTAACGTCGCTTCATTGGGCTTAAAAAGCATAGAAGGATGAACAGTATGGAACAAAACAAACTTGTAATTTATAGATCCAATATAAATAAATATAGGCCACAGATCAAGGATTGCTTGGTACATAGGTAAACAAAAAAAGAAAAAAATAATATCCTTCGTTGTAAGTTGGACATTAGGAAAGCAAATGATACAACTTACCAATCTCAGCCCAAATAGCAAGATGTTTAGTAGTGGTAGTTGGACATGAGGTCGAATATCCTCAATGTTGTAGGCAAGGGAGCTTCATACATCATGGAACGACTACTGCTAGACTTCTTGCCACCCTTAGACTCCATTAATACATCAAAATCCCGCAGGAAGAGGAAATTGAAATTAGTTTGTCTATTATGTGAACAATTTCTAACGACAATTTCCTCTACTTTTTATGAACATCACAAGCTAATGAAGAAAGTCAATCATACATACTGGTTACAATAAATAGTTGCAACATACCACAAATATGAGTATAGAGAATGATACGATCAAATAAATATTTCCAACAAATTATGGCAAACGGGTGCCAAGTTATCCATTCATGCAAATTTAATCACAGGTCTAAAGGTCCAATCAAAGCTTAATATTTTATATGATCTCGATAAACTAACATTGACAAGAAGGTAGGTCATATGGTATAATCATTCTCTTATCATTTTCTTGTAATTGTATCCCGGACTGTTCACTGCACATAAAAACTCTTAAATTAATACCTGGTCTTCTGTATTTTTCCTTGAATAACCATAAATATGTGTTACAAGTTTTCTAATCATCGCCCAATCAATGTGATATGATAGAGGTGTTGGGGAATGAGAGATATGTGCATTTGATGCCAGTGAATCGAGAGCACTGTATTTTTTTTTTGAAAGAAATACCCCATGGGAGACCCCTGAAGTTTAATGTGCCTCACCCAGGATTTGAACCCTGGGTGGGAGCCTTCTAGCTAGTGGCCTTTGCCACTACACCATGAGCTCCTTGGCGAGAACACTGTATTTGTTACTATCGATAAACATTTTGTATGCAACAACAAAAAATATTAATGGATATGAGTAGAGTTCCTGTCTGAAGTCAATATTATCTCATCTTTGTTTCAAAATGCAATTCTGAATCCATAAGCTTTAGAACATCTTGCAGCTCAATATTCTAGATAGAACTTGACAACACTAAAGCTGTATTAGCGTTCACTTTATGTTCACATAGAATTGTAGATTTTGCTGTCGAGTGACGATTTGTGTGTAGCTAGAGTAGGAATCATGTGAATGCTTGCTATTTCTTTTTTGGGTTTTGAAAGTACCTTGAAGAAAACACAGTATTTCACCATAATTTTGAGATTCAGTCAAATTCAAAAGTAGGCTAGGAGTTTTGGCTCAGTTCTTGCTGAGGTTAACACTGTTATTGTTTGTCAAAGGTGCTACCTGAGATGCTGTGATAATATCCATAATTTATATATTTTATGATTGTATTGTACCATTACCTTAGTATATTTGTATTATTTTTATTTTATTTGTCCAAGATAAATTGTGAAATGCAAAAAACATAGGAATTCAAATGCTAAGGTCTATGTCTCCTTTTTGAGTCTTCTTTTCCTGTTCAAATGCTAATATTGTTGTACTACAATTGTGTAGATTGCGGAAGATGAAGTGAAGCAATTCTTTGAGGGAACATGTGGTGAAGTATGTGACCTCTATATTTTTGTTGTAGGGTTTTTTACATGGCTAAGCATAAAAAATGTGGGTAATTATCATCCTCTTTTATTTACTCAGGTTTCTCGTCTGAGGCTACTTGGTGATTATGTGCACTCCACATGCATCGCCTTTGTTGAGTTTGTCCAAGTAAGTAAAACAGTAGACTTTGGTATGTTATTATGTCATCTAGAACAAATCAATTTCTAAATCAGAATAATGCCAATAACATTAGAATGAGCAACACTTTGTGTTGGAAAGGTAGAGGTCACAATATTGTATTTGTAAAATCATCTAACGTGTAATTGGATCATATTTACTTTGCATTTTACTTTGTAGAAATTTTGTCGTTGGGCTTCTCAATCCTTCTATATCTGTTTTCCTTCCCTGATTTAATGATTTTTTTTCTTTTATTTATCTAAATACTATTTAATGATTTTTTTCTTTTATTTATCTAAATACTATTACTTTGGTCTTACCATTTTTTTTTCTGTGCATTTGCATTTGACGGTCGATTACTAAGCATGTAAGTTAGAGCAAACAAGGGCTGTTAATACGCTTTTGTTTTTTTTTATATATTTTCTGTTGTGGGTGGCAAGTTTCAAATTTCTACTAGAGTAGAAAAGCTATTGTAGATTCTTATTATCATGTAGAAACAGATGTTGCTATCAATAGCATTTCCTGTCCACACAACTGATATTGTAGCACCTAGCCTTATCTGTATCACCTTCCTACTGCTTTTATTCTGCCAGCTGTGTCAGTCTTCTGCTAACTTGCTAGACATTTTGCAGTGTCGGTCAACTGTTGCCAAATCTAATAACACAGTAGCACTGTAGAAATGCAGTGAACTTGGACATGGTCCCAATCTCCAAGATATGATTCTGACCATATATTTAGCTTGCATTATATGTAGACCTAATAATATTGTAATATTACAATAGTGTGACGGATAGATAGAGCTCTTCTTTCCTATATCTACTGGCTGGTCATTTGCATCGATACAGCGTGTGATGGATAGAGCTCGCTTGCACCCATTGCTCCAATTGAAGCTGCCATTGCTCGTGCCTGTAGGCTTTGTGCTCGTCTGTGCACCAAGTGCTAAGAATAGTCCAAATCCACCAGTATATCTCCAAGCCACGGCCAGCAATGGCGTGTAGATGTCACCTCAGTTAAATGGATTTTAATCCAATCCAACCCAGCCCATGTATCAGTCTTTTGGATTGGATTGGGTTTGGACGGGTGTATTGGGTGGGTTGCTTAATTCATGCACAGCCCCATCTGTGTGGTTTGCAAAGGAAGTTAAGTTACCATCAGAATTTAAAGTGAGATCACTTATGTGGGCTGTACATTACTGAGTTTTTCATTAATAAGAAATGTTTCTTTCCATAAAAAAGAAGTATGCAAAATTATTAAAAAACAATCATCTGAGTTATCTTTCTTTCTTCTCTTAGCATCTCCATCTCTTTCAGCCTCTAGGAACCACTTCTGTTTGTGTTTGTGTTCAAATGAAACCTGGTACATCTCTGAATAGACAAGAATTTGGCCTGACTGATTTTGGAGCTTGACCAATTTAAACTCTGTTTGTGCAGGCAGATAGTGCTATTCTAGCTCTGAGCTGCAGTGGTATGGTTCTTGGCACGCTTCCTGTCAGGCAAGTAACATACTTTGTGTTTGTGTTTCAATTCCAACTATGCTAAGGGTGGGGATTGTTTTCTGTCTTGTGCTTACTTTATACTGTACTATTCGTTTCAGGGTGAGCCCGTCAAAGACACCTGTCCGCCCTCGTTCGCCCCGTGTGACGTCATACTGAGTCCGGCTTGTGTGAAGCCGTCGTCCAGGGCAGCAGCAAATTTCCGGGCAACAAAGCCTCTAGTCGCATGGCCTTAGAGACTGTCGCGTCGCGGATCAGTAATTGTCGTCGGAGAGAGTTGTCGTTGATTAAAACCTAGTTGTCTAGTTGAAGGCCCCTCGCCGGATGTTTTTTAGATCCGAGAGCTAGCTGTACGGTCGCTGGGAGCTCTATTTTGACCTCCTTTTCTTTCTTTGATCTTTGTTGATTATGGATGGATGCTGTAGCAGCCTTGACAGGCATTCGAACAATAATGTCTGGCTTCTCTCATTTGCCTGATCATCTCTCATTCTCTGGCTGTTGGTTATCGTGCACAAAAGTTGTTCCCGTGTAGTCTGGGTGGTTCACTGTCCAGAGGTGGATCTGCAAGCCTGTCCCTCTGATACGGGATGACAGATGAACTTTTCTGCATTTTCTAGCATATGCTTGGTTATCAGAAGTCGCTTTTATTTATGTGATGTGAAATCTATGCATATGGTCCATGATGCCAAAGGTAAGGGAAATGACGTGATCGTCTTACTTTAGGCGTTAATCCTAGGTCATCTTTCTTTTAGGCGACAATCAATCCTGTTTGGACATCTTACTTTTAGGCGCCAATCCTATATTCATCTTAGGCCGTGTTTAGATCCAGAATGGACTCGTTCGATTCGGGTCTGTACGTGCACAACGCGTATTAAATATGCACAAATTACTTAATTAGATTCAAAATGTTCGTCTCGCAGAGTGCAACAAAACTGTACAGTTACAGTTAGTTTTTGATTTTATCTACATTTAGTCCATGTATGCTATGACATTTTGATGTGACGAGAATCTTCTTTTTATATAGTGAATTTGGGAGTGTGAATTTGGGAACTAAACGTGACCTTAATTTTAGGTATTTATTCCAGTTTGGCCATCTTACTTTAAGGCGGCAATCTTAGATCAGTATCAATCCTTTTTTTATTCTATAACATCAGAATAAATCGGTCTCCGTGTCAAGCAAGGACGTCCCGTGCAGCGAATCCAGTTCACGTGGGCCCCAGTTGAAGTTAAGTACTTCCACATATACTATGAAAAAGAAAATTGTCCATCACATCAAAATATCATAGCATGCATGGAGTACTAAATGTAGATGAAATTAAAAACTAATCACACAGTTTTGTTGTACTATGCGAGATGAACATTTTAAGCCTAATTAATTAATTTTTAGATAATTTTTTGCACATACAAACAAAATGATACAGTAAATGACATTTTACTTCCAAATTGAACTTCCAATTCTAACATCTAACCCACCACCCCCACCCCCCCTGGGTCTTGGTCGTACTCGATACAATAAGTGACCCAATTTGAGAATATTTCTCACCAAGATTAGGCCCACCCACCACTTCCATCCACCTCATAAAAGTCACAAAAGAACCCACCTACCAGCAACTAAGACGATGAAAGACGATGAAGGGTGGGGTGGGGGGAGGGACATTGCCAAGTATTTTCCCCCAAAACCTCAAAACTTCTTTCACCCAACACACCCGCATTGTACCCATACCCACGCGGACCCACCACGCGACCTAACCCTAACCCCACACCCCCATCCACCGGGCGCCACCGCCCCTCCCCTCTCCCCTGCCTGTCTCTTATACACCTCACCCTGTCACGCCCCTCCCTCTCTACCTCCGCCCGCGCGCCCCTCCTTCTGCCTCGCCCAGTCCCACGGCGGCCATGGGCGCTAGAGGCTCCTCGCAGCGGCGGCGGGCCTCACTGCCATGGTAAAAAAAAGTCTTTTTTCTTTGCTTCTTCTATACCCAGCGTTGCTTCTTGAGTAATCACTCGTGCTCAGACAAAGATTCCTAGCGGTGGTGCCATCCCGACGGCCTCCACGAGTAGGCACATCCAGGAGAGAGATCCCGAAGACAGTGGTGGATCGACGATGGCGACGGTGCTCATGCTGAGGTGAGTTTGATCCCTTACTGGTTAGTCACATTGGTTTCTTTTTTCTTTGAGCTGATACATTTTGAAATTGGTATGATAGTAGTGTAGACTGTAGAGTTTCTCAAGCCATGGCCAAATAATCTTAGGTTAAGGCACTCTTGTGATCCTTTTTTTTGTATTCTCAAATATATTAGTAAAGTTTCTGGTTTAATGTAGATATTACTTGTAGTAGAGACCACTTTGATCCATGTACATATAATCTATATTATTATGTAGGAAGCTGATATTTGCTCACTCATGTTGATCTTTTTTTTTTGTTTCATACTAGAATATGCAGCCGTGTCCTTTTATTTTGGATGATTGGAATGTCACTGATATTTTGTATTTGTATGTAGCACCTAATGATTCAATTTGGCAGCATTTGGTTTACTCAGTAAAAAAATGAAGTTAAAGAATTATCCACTTGTAGCACCTGGTGCCAATTGCTGGCCTCAAATGGATGGAATGTGGTTCTTTTTCCATATAATCTGAATGTTCTAGGATACTTTCATATTAGTTTCCTATTTTACATTTATTTGCTTCCTGGTTTCCTGTACTCTCATGTGACAATGTATGACAAGATCATGATTGGATTTGGTTACAGCTGTGCCGATTTCTTGGCTTTTATGTCTGGCAAATCTATGATACATGTTGTTGTTGGAGCATAAAAGTTTTAGTGGAAATACATTGTTTGATGGCTACGATACAAGATGTGGTCATATGCCAATAGATGACAGATGGGATCCTGTACTATAAAGTACGCTTATGATAGGATTCCGTAAATATGTCCTTGATCATATAGTGTGGTAGGTATTTTCCTGTTGCCCTCCTAAATATGTCCTTTTATTTACAGTCTCTTTTCTAATAAGGTTGGTATAAAAAATAATTCTATGATAGCTTATTTTTATTGGATATGTCTGCCTATTTTGATGTGGTCATTCATAGTGGTGTATTTTTTTATTATTCATATGTGTAGACTCTAGACACGCTGGAGAAGAAAGAGCGTTTCCTTCAGAAAAAGTGTTCGGCGGAAATCGAAAAGGCTAAGGATTATACAAAATCGAAGAACAAGAATGGTAAGCAAAAGTAAAGAAAAAGAAATATCTTAAGCTTGTGTTGCTTTTAAGCTTTTCCAATTATTGTAGTGAAACTTCTTATTGATTGTTGCAGCTGCAATTCAGTGTTTAAAGAAAAAGAAGTTGTACGAGACACAGATTGAGCAGCTGTCAAATTTTCAATTGCGAGTTCATGATCAGGTAATGAAAAATAAATGTACACAATTTCAATCTTGAATCTTGATCACACATCCCAGAGCTTCTAAAAGGTTGGAATAAACTGATAGGAAGTTGATTTTGTAGATCATAATGCTTGAAAGGGCAAAGGCCACTACTGACACTGTTGATGATTTGCGCTCGGGTCGTCTGCAGTCAAAGCTATTCAGCAATCACTGTAAGATTCCATTTTCTCTCCTGTTTCCATTATGATGGCTCATTAAAATGTAACACACAATACTAGAGAAACCATCATCACAAACGGCACTATCACAAACGGTTTTGAAGAACCGTTTGTGATGGGGGCCATAACCGTTTGTGATGTGAGGCCATCACAAACGGTTCGTAACACGAACCCTTTGTGATGTGTATGGTACATTCAAACCTTATTTTGAAATAGTAAATGACTTCAAATCAAAAAATGTTGAACTACAAAGTTGTATGGCTTCTCAAGATGCACAACTTTCACTTTGGTCATTTCTTCATTTGACAAATTCATATGAATATTGTTCATAAAACCCATCTCTCTCATAAAGTTATAGTTTCTAAAACTATAAGAGAGACCTATAAGATTTGTGAACAATGTTACTCTCACTACATCGTATCGAAAAACGGTCAACATGAAAGTTGTAGATCTTCAGAAGTCATGAAACTTTATAGTTGACAACTTTATCATTTGAAGTCATCCAGTTCAACAGATTTTGATTTGAAGTCGTTTAGGGCCTCAAACAAGCAATTTAAACTCGGTCTGGTATAATATAATAGGAGTCGGAACGCTATACACTCACAAGTGACAATGAGGTGCAGTGGTAGGGGAGAGCTCACGCGAGGGAGAGGTCACCGGTTCGAATCACGCCGGCCGCGTAGCGCACGAACTTTACGCGACTTGCTTGGAGGGCTGGTGGCCTCCCCAAATGAAAATAAATTTTTTTCCCTATTATTTTCGTATTTTTTGGGTTTATTTCGGACACAGGAAATCACAAACGGTTGGGAAAACGAACCGTTTGTGATGGGGGCATCACAAGAACCGTTTGTGATGCCCGGGGCATCACAAACGGAACATCACAAACGGTTGGGAAAACCGTTTGTGATGGCCGTTTTGAACCGTTTGTGATCCTTGTGTCTGGAGTAGTGACACTACATCTGAAAACGTTTTAATTTTCTACATTTTCTCATAACACAATGAAAAATATTCTTGATTTAATATGTGCCTGTTCCATTGTTGAGTTTGTGACTTTTTGTACCTTGTGAAGTTAGCCCAATTGGCTGTCATGTAGATTAAAATGGTAATAACTGGTGCTTGGACGAACTGTGTGCGGTAATTCTTGTTCAGGGATATTGATGACATTGAAAATGCCATTTACGAGGCGAACGAGCAGACAGAAAATATGAGGCAGATACAGGAAGCACTTGCGACGCCAGTTGGTGCTTCTGCTGATTTTGATGAGGTACTGTTTCCCTTACCTTTATATGTACTGGGTTAAAACGTGTATAAGCTCATAGAATCCAAAAACTCCAGTCAAGTAGAAGTGGCTGTTTAAGAATGTGGTCCGTTAAAACGTCATTCGCGGAGTTCTCTCTTTGGTCATCCTGAACTTACCAATATTATAATGTGAAAGTTCAGATATTTAAGCAAGTGTAGAAAAATGTCTCTGAAGTTCTGAAGCTTCATCAATCTTTTATAGCATAATAGGTAGTTTTCTTGTCGTTGGTGAAAGATCTAGGCATAATAGGAGTGGGCTTTGGATTTGATGCAACTAGCTAGACAACTCTTGTGATTATTAATGTTGTTCTTTTCAAAGGTCAGATTAGGGGTGGATATCGAGCCGGCTTGGCTTGGCTTGGCCTAGCTCGAGCTGGCTCATTAAGATAACGAGTTGGCTTGGCTCGGCTCATTATCTCAACGAGCTACAGATCCGGCTTGGCTCGGCTTGTTTGCCGGCTCGAGTTGGCTTGTTTAGCTTGTGAGCTAGCTCGATAAAAAATGAGTGTAAGGTAAAATCAAAGTGAAAAGGTCTAAGATTCGTAACTTCATTATATTTAAAGGAGTAACCAGTACACCACTAACCCATTTAAATTTATGAATCATAAATCATCAATTATATCACATCATACCTCAAATCACTCTCATTCAAGGAATTGAAGCAAAGAAAAAGAGAGTAACCGAAAATAAATAAAAAAATATATATAACTCTATTATCACACACAACGTTCACTTTATTGGTGAATGAGAGCAGATCAGGAGAAAATGAAAGTATGAAATGGGGATCGAAGATGTAGGGTATAATCATATGGATGGACAATAGCAGGACCGGTGAGACGCGGTGGTGGTGACACATGTGCAATAGGGCATGAAGAGAATCGAATTGTGTCATGCAACATAGTTATGATTTGAATTGGTTGTTTATACTTTACATATTGTGGAATCGAAAAATTGCTAGATGGCTCTAATGTTGCATATGGGCTGAGATGTTGGGTTGTTGTGGCTCGTTTTGGCTCGCGAGCGGCTCGCGAGTCAGCTCGAGCTGGCTCATTATACTACCGAGCTAAAATATTGGCTCAGCTCATTGTAATTTTCTAACGAGCCGAGCTGAGCCGAGCCACTATTGAGCCGAGTCGAGCAAGCTAATGAGTCACGAGTATTTTGTCCAGCCCTAGGTCAGATTATTTCTCGTCTCTTTGTAGTTCCTTTTAGGGTTTAAATCAAAGTAGTATTCCTAGCTGCACGCCATTGTTATGTTTCTGGTCTCCGTGCATTTTCTCCTAATTGGAAAGAGTGTTATTTGGCCGTGCCAGCAAGCACATCCAAAAGGTCTATTTTAGGATACAAAGCATCAAAACCTGAATTAATATGTCATGTAATTTGTTGTTTCCTGTGCCATACTTAAACTTGTCTCCAGGACGTTTAGATCCTTTGTTGTTTTCCTTGATTTTCACCATTTTGGGTTCGACAAGGAATATCGTCTTTTATGCCTCTTCTCTTGTTGGTAGCAGCGGCAGTTTGCAACTGGTATGTTCTAAGCTAGAAGTTGTAAGAATACATCAGAGGAACTTTGTTGTGAATGAAGAGCGAGTCTTGTCCGGAAAAATGAGGAACAGGGTACCTGTTTGTTTTGCGGTTTGCCTGATAAGCTACTCAACGGTGTGCTTGTTTGACCTCTTTTGGCACTTCCTGCGGTGTTTGGTCTGAGAAAACTCCATTGTTCACCTGAAAGCTTGGGATGATAATGCCTGTAATATACAGTAGTATGTGTGCACGTTTCATCAGTTTTGTATTTTGCATGTTTGTGTGACCCCATTGGCTTAATCTTTGATTTTTATGTTTGTTCGGACATGCAAACAATTTTGGCACTGACAACAGTGCTGGCAACCCTCTCTGTTGATCCATAGCAGCAAGTTAGATTTGCATTTGTTTGCTGGAATTCTAATGTTAGGAGGAAACTGATAAGATGTAGCCTTTTGGTTCACCATTACTTTTTAATCACATAGCTGGGTTTCCTGATTATCCTTCTTTGATAAATATAACTATGAACTTCATCTTTTCTTTAAGTAAACTCCTTTGAAAATATTTTGCTTTACATCAGGGTCTCCTCCATACATGTGCTGCCTACGTGGTTATTTTTTTTAACTCCATCGCGTTAGTGAGTACTACAAACATAGAGTGGATATGGGGACACACCATGTTCAAGAAGAAAAGGTATGCGTCCTATGATGAAAATTGCTAGAAAAATATGTGCTGTTCTAAAAAATATTATATAATTTTTATCCTTGCACTTCAGTTAAGGTTCCTCTACAATATGCTTATGTTGTTTTGATGGATTTTATTTTGGCTATATGAATGGTTTTGTATATCTGGTTGAATTTGGTTGTAGGATCAATGTTGAGCCATGTCCTCGATGCTGCTACTTTTCCGTCATTGATGATATGACATGGTGAAAAATTGGAGAGTATATAGACCAAACGTACATAGGCCGACAAGGCAACAAGTTTAAGGAATGGCCATGCATTTTACTTGAAATAATATGTAGCAGTTTGCTTGGCCATCAACACTCTGAGTTTGTGATTTCAATTTGTGAATTTGCATAAAAGAACAACAAGCGTTGAGGATAAAGTTTATAGAACTTGTATCGTGTGTCTTACAAATTGAACATTTTATTTAAATTTATTTAAATTACAATCAACTTTCTATTGATTTTAAGATTTTTTCCATGCCTTTTCTAAAACACGTGCATACCAACTAGTCATAGAAAGATCTGAGGACTTTTATCAGTCCCTGGCTAGGGTTCAACACAGAGACAGACCCAAGGCCTTCTTATGTGTTTTTCTTATGAAATTAAACTATTTCCTCTGAAATTTTTATGCTATTTCTGTGAAATTCATGTGTTTTAGAGAAAGGCTAAGTAAGAAAAATAAGGCGGTGGAATCGTTGATTTTTTCTTATAATATTCTGTGTTATGTAAAAGGTATACGAAGCAATAAGTCGAATTTAAAGTATTTTCACTACAACATACAGAGTAAGTCGCTAATAAAATAAATAATTTTTTTATATATTTCAAATAAAACGATTGATCTAACAAAAGTTAAAGATGAATATTAGTACGGAACAACGATAGTATTTAAAATTTTGATGGTTTGATCGAAATCTTTGCCTAAATCCATCTGAATGACAATAACATTCAGTTTCTAGTCTCTTCCGAAAACAGCCATGGCTTGAAACAGAAACAATATCGGATCCCGCTGACACCGACGACGCACAAAACCCGTCGAACGCCGAAGAAATCGAAACACCACGCGCGCGCAGACATTGGTGGTGCGCTCTGTCACGCGGCACTACCAACCAACCAATACAGAATACACCCGCCGATCGCTCTAATCTTGTTTTGCGCCGCCTTCTCCGCCGCGGCGAATCCCCGCGCCTCTCCGGCCGAGCACGAGCGGCACCAGCATCATCTGCAGCCCGTCCCGTGCCGGCACGACGGCGATCCACCGTCGTCGTCCGCGGCGGCGCCGGCGCTGCGGGTGGGGATCGTCGGGTTCGGCAACTTCGGGCAGTTCATCGCGGCCGGCATCCAGCGGCAGGGCCACGCCGTGCTGGCGGCCTCCAGATCCGACTACTCCGCCTACTGCGCCGGCCGCGGCATCCGCTTCTTCACGAGCGTGGACGCGCTGTGCGAGGAGCAGCCGGACGTGCTGCTCATCTGCAGCTCCATCCTGTCCACGGAGGGCGTCGTCCGCGCCATCCCGTTCCACAAGCTCCGCCCCGACACCATCGTCGCCGACGTGCTCTCCGTCAAGGAATTCCCCCGCAACCTCCTCCTCCAGGTAACAATGCTGAGCTGGACCAATTAAGCGCCCTAAATATAGCATTAATTAATAAACACTTTCCAAAATTTCAACACCTACCCAACCAATAGACTAGCTGAGGTTGGTGGCAAAGCTTGAATGGCGGAGAACACTATGCTTATTCCCGTGGCCGGAACTCGTAGCTTCTTCATACGTGCCGGATTCCTCTGTAGTGACTGCGACGTTGGTCTGATGTTGGACTTGCAACTGTACTTGTGTTGACACAATGGCGAATTTGTCAGATTCTTCCACCGGGGTTTGGGATCATCTGCACGCACCCGATGTTTGGGCCGGAGAGCGGTAAACATGGTTGGGGCAACCTCCCCTTTGTCTATGACAAGGTCAGGGTGGCGGAAAACGGGGATCAGGCGGCCAAGTGCGACCAGTTCTTGAGCATATTTGAACAGGAGGTAATTCTGTCGAAACCATCAGCATTTTACCTCTTTTCTGTGGTGGTTCTCAATGAACCATTGGTGGCAGTATTTCAGGGTTCAGGAGTAGTAACTGACTAGGTAGAGCTACTGAGCTTGCGAAGCCTTTGCTTCATTGGGTTCTAAATGATGCTTGTAGCTTGTAGGGATGTAGGATGGTGGAGATGTCATGTGCGGAGCATGATCGCTACGCTGCGGGAAGTCAGTTCATCACACACACCATCGGGAGGTCGGTGGCATTACATATCTGAAATACTACCTCCGTTCCAAATTACTATTTGTTGTTGACTTTTTTGTTTAACATTTGACCTCGTCTTATTAAAAAAAATTCACAAGTATCAATAATTTTGTGTGTGACCTGCTTTATCATCGTATATACTTTAAGTATAATTTATTGGTTTGTATATTTGGACAAAATTTTGAATAAGATGAATGGTCAAAGATCGTGCAAAAAAATCAACAACGAATAGTAATTTGAAACGGAGGTATTACTTTAGTTTTCACTCCAAATATATCTTATATGTCTGCTTAACGTTACACTAACTTCCAAACTGACTAACATTGTTTGCTTCAGGGTTTTGTCACAATTGAACCTGCAGTCAACCCCAATCAACACCAAGGGGTACGAGACCCTGCTGCAACTTGTAAGTAGTGAATGACATGGTCTTGTCCAGTCTCTTGATTGTTGAGAGCTTATAAACAAATCGTAGTTGTGACCTTGTCAGCTACAAACCTTGTAGACACGGAACACCGTAAGCGACAGTTTTGATCTGTACTATGGACTCTTCTTGTACAATGTCAATGCCACAGAGCAGGCAAGTACACACTCTCCAGACTCCAGAGTCCACATGATGCACCATCTTTAACCAAATCATGCATTAGTTGCCAAACCATTCTTTACCAAATTAATGTTGATCTGTATCATAATGTTTGATTGTTTGCTAACAATATGGGTGCCTAAAGCCGAAACTTCACACCAAACTTTTATAATTTTACACACAGCTTGACAACTTGGAGAGGGCTTTCGAGAGGGTGAAACAGATGCTATTTGGTCGGCTCCATGATTTACTACGAAAGCAGATCGTTGAGAGGGCCCCTGTTTCGACAGTCTCTTCATGAAAAGTGACAAATGGTAGGTCCAATTCTTTCGGCACACCTCTCTTGCAAACATCTCCTCTTGTTCTTCAACCCAATACTTCCATCCAGGGCAATGCTAAATCTATGCATCTCCCTATTGTGTTTGTTACCACTACAGGGCAATGCTAAAACCATGCCCTGTCGATGTTTTTTCAGAAGCTATATATGGGCAGTTATGATTGTTATTAGCACAGACGGGAGGAGTAAGATCTTTGTTTTGCTTCTTGTTGCTGAATCCTAATCTTTCCTCTCCCTTTCATTCTGTCCGCTGCCTAAAAATGTGTAATTCAAGAGATGAGATGGAATATAAATGTTCACCGTAGACAGAGAAGGCATAGGATGGAGTTTATGGCTCCCACATAAGGGATAATGCATTATTATTTTTATAAAACATCGCATGTTGCCCCATTGTAGTTCAAATCATGCATTAGTTGCCAAACCATCCTTTACCAAATTAATGCTGACCATGTATCAGAATGTTTGATTGTTTGCTAACAAAATGGGTGCCTAAAGCCCAAACTTCACACCAAACTTTTATAATTTTACACACAGCTTGACAACTTGGAGAGGGCTTTCGAGAGGGTGAAACAGATGCTATTTGGTCGGCTCCATGATTTACTACGAAAGCAGATCGTTGAGAGGGCCCCTGTTTCGACAGTCTCTTCATGAAAAGTGACAAATGGTAGGTCCAATTCTTTCGGCACACCTCTCTTGCAAACATCTCCTCTTGTTACACTTCAACCCATCGCTTCCATCCAGGGCAATGCTAAATCTATGCATCTCCCTATTGTGTTTGTTACCACTACAGGGCAATGCTAAAACCATGCCCTGTCGATGTTTTTTCAGAAGCTATATGTGTGCAGTTATGATTGTTGTTAGCACAGACGGGAGGAGTAAGATCTTTGTTTTGCTTCTTGTTGCTGAATCCTAATCTTTCCTCTCCCTTTCATTCTGTCCGCTGCCTAAAAATGTGTAATTCAAGAGATGAGATGGAATATAAATGTTCACCGTAGACAGAGAAGGCATAGGATGGAGTTTATGGCTCCCACATAAGGGATAATGCATTATTATTTTTATAAAACATCGCATGTTGCCCCATTGTAGTTCTGTTGAAGGCGAAGAAATCGTGCTAGCATGGTATAAAAATAGTTATTGTTGTGCCTGTGTTTCAAAAAGCACTAGGCGCTAGGCAGATTGTTGTTTTTGCATGTCGCTACAGTATGTAGTGCCATGTTAAACAGGGGAAATGTAACATATTCAAATAACGAATTTGATATTATTATGCATCATGAGTTTCATAACCACAGTTCATCTTCCTTCGCAAATAATTTATCCTACTTTTATATATAAATTAAGTCCTAAACTTCTTAAGGTGAAAAGCGGATAGGTGCTAGACATTACAACGGAGGTAGTATAAACTTGGATTCCATTTAATAAACTTTGTCCTTTCAAGGGGTAAAAACCCTACATTTGCGTATACAGAGGAAGATTAAAGAGGAAGAGGGGGTGACACCAAACACAAACCACTTTTGGCTTCATTTCTAACAATTGTCGTAACTAAGAAGGTCCATTCCACAACAATGGGGGTACCGATACTTATGTGCTACTGTAGTGAATAGTGACGCCTGCCATAGATGAAAAGTTCGAACAGAACTCCTTCCGTATATCGTGTAATTCCATTTGCAAAGAAAATGACTATGTTATTATTTGTGATTTTGATGACTTAGTGATAACATGATCATTGTGACTAATGTGTCTGTCTACATGAATATTTGTAAGTTCTATAAGTTTCAAGATTTGATTCCAAGCCATCCAAATGCTAGCAACAGAAATGATTTAGAAATATTTTGAGTTTTCAAATGATTATTTTTGGACTTAGGTAGTAAAATATCAGAGTTGGAGCAAAGATTCGCTGAATCAAAATAAGTTGTCACACCGACTGATTACACCGATTGAATTGGATTACACCGATTGAATTGGTGTGGATAAGACTAACATTGAATCAGTCGGCGTGTGGAAACACATTTGAAAAGCGTGTATGTAAAGATCAATAATTTTACTAGAAGGACACCGTATCAATCGGTGTAGGTGAAGCTGGCGAGGAAGGGTTTTCAAAGAACACTGATTCAATTAGTGTAGCATAAGAAGGTGCACGGAATCCATCGATGCTACTTGGCCAGAGAACAGGCAGATGTGGAATGACCCAACTCATTCAGTTATGTTAATGAACGCGACACCGAATCAGTCGGTGTAGCGCGTGGGGCCAGGGAGACAGCCATCCAACGGCTACCTAGAACAGTGACATCGATTCATTCTCTAGTGCACGTGAGGAGCACTGAATCAGTCGGTGTTAGCAGGTTTTATGCGTGTTGGAGCAATACCCCTACCTAGCCATTTCAAGGGTGTTACAGCTTAAGAAAAGTTGCTGGTGTGTGTTGTACAAAAATTGAGTGCTCTATCTATCAAAGAGATCAAAAGAATATTAGGACAATTTAGCAACAAATCTTAGGTCTTCATTAGTGCTAGTTTAGACCTATTAGCGCATTACTTTAGGGATTAGCCTAAAGTTAGGCATTCTTATCTGTGATTGCGCACATCTTGTATTGTAAATCTGAGGCTTATAAGTCTTACGAGATCTTACACTATGTTTGTGGAGTGGCCGCCGGTAGTTATGAGAAGGAGGAGAGGCCACCAATGTTTTGTTGAAACTCTACCGAATAGAAGTAGCAAGAAACATTTAGGAGAGGCAAATGGTGACCCACTCGAGTATGGAGAGGCGCCATCAGTTATCCACAGTTACTTGATCGAAGAGCAATGTTGTTGCGTTGACATTTCATTGAGTGGGGCTCCAACAACGAGGATAGGGGAAGCCTTGTTTTTTGACACCTTTGGATAAATCGCCGTGTCCGAGTTTACGTTTTCTACCCTCTTTATATTTCATATTAATTTTACATAACTTTTCACATTTATCTTTTCTAGAATTACTATACGTAGTTGGTAGGATTAAAATCTAGGATGTAAACTGGTGGATATCTAAACAAAAATTAGACTATGTTTTTATATGCGTTCGAAGACTTAGTTTTTACAAGGGTGTCATGTCCCTTGACCGTTAAGCAAAAAATTGTGTTCAGCGAATGGTACATGCTTCTTACTGGGCTGTAAAATCAAAACCAGGCGCATAGCAAGCAAAGAAACCAGCCCAGCCCAACTAATAACGAGAAGAAGTCAGGGTAGTGGGCGTGAGCTGGTGTGAGACAGAGACACTGAACCCAACCCGGTACCCAACTACCCATGAGGTTGCAGGGAACAAGTCATATATATATATATATAGACACACACACACCTCTCCTATTTGGCTCCCCGGTGGAGCACCGCCCCTCAGGCCGGCGTTGTTAATAATGATGCTAGCGTAATTAGTTTGTTGTTAATAATGATGCTAGCGTAATTAGTTTGCACCTATTACTCCTGCATGCATGCAACCGTAATTTATCCTACATTTACTTGGTCGTGTTGCAAGAAACGTCAATGGGGCAGCACGAGATTGGGTTTAATGCCACCCAATCAACGTCATTGCTGCAGTTGGAGATACTATTTAAGTGTATACATCCCTCTCGGTTGCTGAGCTGCTCGAAATTAGTTATTCAAATTCCTCTCTCGGTTGATCACGCCAATATCGCATCGACGCCGCCCGCCGTAGTCACTGTAACATGTGTCTTATCCACTCGACAGCAGATCAATCGCAGGAGATCGATGATCTCGATGGTGGTGCGGGATCATTGTCTGGGCAACCGGTGTTGACAGCGGGGCAGCACGAGATCAAGATCGACAGGTACTCGTCACCCAAATGTGAGGAACCTATCCGTATTACTATTTTGATTCATATCCAAATTTTGTGATGCGGGATCATTGTTTGATTTGTTTTTTCAATAAGGTAACACTGATTTTCACCGCATGATTTCCGTAGGGATACAGGTAGCACTGGTACGGTGGTTCCACTAATAATCATCGTGGAGCTCGCTGTTCGTGCAGCCTCCTCGGCAAGATCGACGCCCATGGCCATATCTCCGAGGGTATCGCGTCGTTGCCATGTTGAACGCAGAGGCGTCGCTCTACCGCGCCGTACAGTAGTTCCTGTACGTGAAGACAACCGATATTCTCCGTCATGTTACGCGTGGGTGTGGGACCCAACTGCCTACGCGTCTTCCTCTCCGTACTTACTGAAGAAGTGAGCAACACGTATGCACACGTAGCGGGTGTGTATGCCTTGGTTGCACTTTGCTTGCAGATGCTTTTCTTCTAGGAGTCCACGCAGGCAGCCAGAACATGCAAGGCTGCAACAAACTACGTGCTAATCCTTTGGAAGGGATACTGTAGCCAAGGAGCTACAAACATGCATTCGGAAACTTTTATTTCTTGATTTTGTACTCCTTTTGAACTTTGTAATCTATTTATGAAAGAACAATGCCAATTATTTTTTCATAGTAGTCTTTTGTGTGGAGAAATGAAGTAATGTATATATAGAAGAATTTATTCAGGAACCGAAGTTGTAATCTAATAGAACAAATTGTGAAACACGGAACAATTGTTCTCCAGTATTGGAAAAATACCTCTAAATTATCAAAGTTACTACTTTTGTTTTGGAAATTATTCCTCATGACTCAGGAAAATAAGTGCTCTAGTATTAGAAGCAAAATACTTCTCCGATATGAGCAAATTTACTACTCTAGTTTCGGAAAATTACTCATCAGGGCTTATGAAAATAGATGATGTGATATCGGAAAATTTATTTCTCATACAAAAACAGATATTCCCACAAAACCTTACTCCTCTTGCAAAGGAGTAATTGTCATTGAAATCATTACTTAATGTAGTATTTTGTATATAGATGAAGTTATGTTGCCAAAAAAGAACATTTTCTACTTCAGTAGGTACTTTTGCCAAGAAATCATTAGTAATAGGAACAAGGAGTATTTTTTCAAATAAATAAGTAATTAATAATCAAATAAAATAACTCGCAAGATTTAAAATCACACTCATACGATTTCAATAGTTTAATCGTATGAAGGTGAGTACTAATATTAAAATACTAGTAAAGAAGGCAAGTTTTAAGACAAATCACTACTCTAATATTAAAAAAATACTACTCTAATATTGAAATACTCCTAGCATTGGAGATAAAGAAATACTCTTGACATGTGGAAAATAAATACTTCTCTACTCAGTCAGTTAAAAATACTCTTGAACATTTGAAAAATATTCCTTCTCAATCAAAATATACTCCTGATTGTGGAATAAAATAATCATTTTATCAATTAAAAATTCTCATACTATAAACTGAAAAGTACTCCTCAGATTTTGAAAATACTCATGGTACTCTTAGGTACCTGGTCTGTCCAGACTTCAAGACGCATGTATCTAATCCTGGCATAAAATGATATGACAATATATTGCTCTCGAAAAATTGTTCTCTCTATCGAACTGGCATGCATGCACTCAAAAACATAAAGCTCGCATGCATGCATGCGCATTTGTCCGGGAGTTAATGGCAGAAGTCATGGCGCGCGCTCTCTCTCTCAAATATGCATGCATGCATGCATGCTATATTTAGTGCTCATGATTTTTACGGTCTAATAATACTGGCTGGAGCTCCGGCTTGACTCCACAGTGGGTGCTGAATATTATTCAGCGTATCCATAACCGTATTCGGGTAATATCCGCTCCGCTCCGTATCCAACAGAAAAAAGAGGATGCGGATATGGAAAAAGTATTATCCGCTCCGATCCGATCCGTTTTCATCCCTACAGGCATGCATGCACTCAATAACATAAAGCTGGCATGCATGCGCATTTGTCCGGAAATTAATGGCAGGAGTTATGGCGCTCTCTCTCTCTCAAATATGCATGCATGCATAGTGTCTCATGATTTTTACGGTCTAATAATACTCGCCGAAGCTCCGGTTGACTCCCCCGTGGGTGCTGAATTTCAGCACCCACGGGGGAGTCAGCCGGAGCTTCGGCGAGTATTATATATATATATAGAGAGAGTACACCATGATCTGAAATTTACAAATACCAAAAAATAAATCACAGCACTACTGTACAAGACTCTGTATTATACATACAAGAAACACACACTTCCAGACACAGAGATACCGGCGGATATAGTCAGTCAGACACCAGAACGACGATCATCACGATCACATGATGGAGCAAGCGCTCGGGTTCTCATCGCTGAAGTAGTTCCGCACGGCGGCCGGCACGACGCCGGGCTGCTCGTGGTAGCTCCCGTAGAGCTCGGAGTCATAGTACCCGTGGACATGATAATTGTACGAGCTGGCCTTGCCCTGTGGGTACTGCGCCACCGGCAACCTGGCCACCGCCGGGACGCCGCCGCCGTTCTTGCCGCCGCGCGGGACGCTGCTGTAGTAGTGGTGCTGCTGCGCCTGCGCCTGGACGGGCTTGGCCTGGTACTGGTGCTGGTAGTAGGCCGCCGGCTGCGCGTAGGCGTGGTGGTAGTGGTGCGCCGGGTTATTGTAGGCCGACGGCCACAGCACGGCGAGCCTGCCGGTGCGCCGCGCCGCCCGGAGCACCTTCTTCTGGCTCACCGACGACCCCGTCACCGTGACCTTGCCGTGCATCCTGTCTATGCTTACGTCGTGCACTCCTGAGGAAGAAGAGATCGAATTGATTAGCGAGCATAAGGCTGATGAATTTTATGGATCGAATTGAAGGTGGATATATAAATTGGGTGAAAAAATTTGGTGGTCTACCTTCAAGTCTTTCCAGGGCCCTCCTGACCTTGCCCTCGCAGCCGTCGCAGTCGATGTTCACATGCATCTCCACGATCTGTTGCATGCATGGAAGTTTCAGAAAGCATGTGAGAGAGAACAAACAGGAGAGCTTCTCATCAAGAATCAAATCAGTAGCAAAGTGAGATAGAGCATGCAAGACACAGCCAGCACTAACTTACCGTCATAGCTGTTCTTTGGATAGAAGGAATCGAAGAAGCCAACCGAAAGCAGAGTTAACAACGACCGTGTTCTTGCCGATGGCAAAAGGAATTCGATCACTTTGTGAAGCTGTTCACTATGGCAGTAGTGTGTGTGTACTAGTGTATATATGCACAAGAATCACTCTACTGGAGAGATATGGTAGGAGAGAAGCCAATAGATCAAGGAAGCCGCGTCAAGTAATTAGAGTCAAGTCAAGATGATTAGTGATGATGTTTGTATTGATGACGTACCACATGGATATAATGCTGGGATATTGCATTGCCGGCTAATTTTGGCGTTGCAGTAGCCCGTTGAACCCGAAAAAGCGATGGCGCAACGAATAGTCGATCCACCTGCATGGTGGCCTGAATTGCCATGACGTGTTGACGTCGATGGCTAATTAATTTCCGCCTCGAAGTATTTCTTCCCTATGACATGGAAGTTGCGTGCCATTACTTCGATGCTTCGGTCATATTCGAAAAACGACCAGTGAAGTAAACTAAGTTTAATCAACGCTGCAGGGGACAGTGTTGGGTAAGGCACATATCTGCAAATTGAGCAACTAGGCAAATAGAACTATAAGGTCGCTGTTTCCGTGAAGTGCCAGCAAAGCCTCTCTTTTTTTGCCCCCACAAAGGATCGAGTTGAAGAGGAAGAGGACACCTCAAGGGGAATGAGGATGTTGCATAGATGCAATGCAATCTGTATAGATGCACTAGTGTTCACGAGGGCACGGGCCCTTTAGAGATTTTTATGGCTCCTTTGGCATTCTTAAGCGTAGACGATATCTGAATATCTGATCCTACTTATCTTCTAGATGATCCTGCTATGTCTCGTTTTTTAGAAACACCACGCGTATGCTCACACGTATAATTACTCCTATTAATACACATATAAACTCTTCTCCCATGTGCACCTATGGAAGACTAAGTCGGCAGATATCGATTGACATATTACCACAAGTGTGCCTCGTTATAGATGAGCATGTCACCTATCACTGAAAAAATAATGCCGTTTAAATACTAAAATAGTCGCTCTTAGAGGCTACAATGTCCAATGAACTATTAAGCAATGAATGTGCATGGTTTCCGACTGCCTCAAGGTTTTCAAGAACCTGACAGCTCCATCAGGGAGATTTAAGCCAAAGCAGATAGTTTTTAGTTCAAAGATGTCCTTCATGGAAGCTGAAGCAGGGGCTCCAACTATGAAGCGCATACTCTTGTAAAGTATGCTTGTACGCTTGAGATGGGACACCATATTTGGCTTTTGTCCCCTCGAGATTTAATGGATGTAATATTGGATAACAATTACCCAAGACTTGGCCTTGATTAAAAGGTTAATGTTGTGGAGTATGCTGTAAAGAAAAAATGCATTCACCATACAACAACTTAGTTAGATGCATATTAGTCTAAAAACTTGTAAACTACTCAACTTAGTACAATAATTTGGTAATTTTGTGCATCTTTCGCCGCGTTTCTTTTCTCTCCGGCAAAAAATTACCAAAAGGAATCTTGCATGCATGGAGTACTAAAATAAGTCTATTTGCAAAACCCTTTTAAGGATGAGTGCAACTTTGCGCGACGAATCTAATTAATCTATGTTTTGCTACAGTAATGCTACAGTAACCATCCTCTAATCGTGCGGTTAAAGGCCTCATTAGATAGGTCTCGTGAAATAGTCCAATGTTGTGAAGGTAGTTTTGTAAACTGACTTTATTTAATACCGTAATTATTGGTCACAGGGGCTGGCAAATAATTGCCAGCCCAAAGAAACACGGCCTTTGATCTAAAACAACTTGTAAACTGCTCAATTTAGTGCAATAACTAAGCAATTTTTTTGCATCTATGGTTCAAATGTAGTCAGCGTAGCAAAATATATTATATATACTAATCTATTCTTATACATATACATTGAATGTTTACTTGTATAAAAAATTATGTTATGTCTTCATTTGAGGTCATTTTTGTTCATCTCCTTACAACAGATCGAATTTTAAAAGATCCAAAAATAAAATTTGACACTACATGCAAAAAATAACTTACGATGTTCTCTAATCAGCTATTAACCTTATCTTGCGGTTCTTGACCTACTACTCCCTCCGGTTTCATATTAGAAGTCGTTTTGGACAAGGTTTGAGTCAAACATTGGGAATATAAATCATGAATAACATTTAAATCGTTGAGTTTGGAAATGTGAAAATCATATAAATAGATTGGTCTTGAAAATTACTTTCATAAAAGTATACATATACAACTTTTTAAGAAATGTTTTTATAAAAAAGAGAAGTCAAAGTTGTGTTTTGGTGACCGTGTCGCTGTCCTAAACGACTTCTAATAGTGAACCGGAGGGAGTATGCATGTAGCTGTCATCCTATTTATTTCTCCTCACATTTAAAAACACAATGACTTTTTTTTTGATAAACAAAAAAAAAACACAATGACTTAGCTGTCTAGTTGCAAGCACTAGTTGTAAAAAGCCGCTGCAAGGGCAACCGACTAGACAGACTTATGGCAGTCCCAACCCTCCTAGTCAGCTGATGTCCATAGCATTAAATAGCATGCCATGTGTTGACACGAGATCGCGCCAACGAAGTCGCCAAAATATGTTGACACGAGATCGCGCCAACGAAGTCGCCGCTGCCTTGAACGAAACCGGTCAGACCGCCTTACGAAACCGGTCAGACCGCTTTTGATGGGCGACGGTGAAAACCTAGAACCTCGAGCTCAGGAGTAACCAATAGCCAAAATGTGTTGACGTCGCCAAAATGTGTTGACGTCAATTTCGGGCCAACACACGAATAGACCAACGAACGCCCGCCCGGGAGGGACCCCGTCGGGGTAGGCACACCTTGGTTTGCCCTAGGCTCGGCAGGCCAGCTAGGGCGTCCTCAGACATCGCAGAGATGAAGGAAGAACAGCATGAAAAAGGTTGGAAAAGCTGGGTTTGGAGATAAAAAGTAATGCAAAACAATAGATAGATAAATGTTTTTGATCGATTGGATGATTTTCTCAATCGGCCTTAGCCTTTATTATATAGGCCGGGAAAGTCGTACCCCTTATGAGTAGTTACAATATGGGATAAAACCTGAAATCCTAAACCTACTCAAATTACAGCATGCCCTGCTAATTTTGGTCGTCAACATAATGTAAGCAAAACGCTGAGGTGGCAGGAGAGTTAATAAGGAGAGAGAATAAAAATCATGGAAACCGTTTCTCATGCATGATCCAGTATTGACGTGAGAACCCAGAAGGTACGAAACGGAAAAGTGCATCGGGAGAACAAGAAGTTCCTTCCCCCCACATATTTTGTGGACCCTACTGCCTGCGAACTCGCCGCGCCGCCGCCCATGCCGCAGCCAGCTCGCCGCCGGTGTCCAGCTCGCCGCCGGTGTCCTGCACGCACCCACCGCGCGCTCCTCGACGCCGCACAGGGCCGGACGCCACCGCTCTTGTCTCTGGAGGCCGCGCTAGCACCGGAGCCTGGCAACACAGCCGCGCGTGCCAGCATCACGGCTGGGTGCTGCTGTGGCCGCCCACGCCTAGAGACGGACTTGGACAGCGCCGCTCGCTCTGGCACCACGGCCGTGCGCCGCCGCCGGCGTGTGGTCGGCCGCATGAAGACCATGCCGGCACAGGCCCTTGCGTCACGCCGGCGCTGCCGCACCTGGAGGTCGCGCCAGCAACGCGGCCCGCCGTCGCTCGTGAGCTCGTTGTGCCGGGTTTGGATGAGGATGAGAGAGAATACGGGGAGAGAAAAGGCAGAGACGATGAGTGGACAGAATTTACTCTCGGTCAGTGTGTAGAAACGACGCGTTGGACACTGTAGTTTCAAATAGCATGGTCGTACGTACGTGGCGGCATGGACACCGGGTCAAGGAGTCTCGGGTTGGGATTGGCCTTAGGCATCCAATGGATGTAGAGCACAATGACAAAACTTCACCCAACGCTGTTTGTCCGCTTCGCGCATGTGTATGCTCTTACACATTCACCGATGTCACCGCGAGACAAACAAGGGTAGGACTATAGGGAGTAAGTAGAGAGAATTGGAAGTTTTTCATTAAATAAAAATTTACCCGGCATATTTTTATCTAATGCCCCCTTCGCCCCCTCCCAAGGTGAATACCTGCCTTATACCACAGTCCACCATAGCCAAATGCATCACATCAGGTTCGTTTGGACTGTAAATACACCAATTTACCAAGTTATTGTATTGGATTGAACAATTTGTACGTTGTTGGACTAATATGCACCATTGCACTGAATTGAACAGTTCACAAGCTGTTAGACTAATCTTACCGAGTTGTTGTATATGGTGGATGCAATTTACTCTGACAAAATAAGTACCATGGAATATGCAACCAATGTTGTGCATTGGTACCCACGAGGCACATTAGCATGTTTAGTTATGACCCATTCATATTCTTGTCCAAAGTAGTTTGTGGCCTATGGAGCTATGCCAATGGGTGACCTGAAGTGAAAAACTTTGTCACATATGTAGAACTTCCACACACGTGAGAGTATATTTTTAGGACAAAAACTTGCATGTGTATTGACCTCCACAAATAAAATAGCTAGTTTGTTGTATTATTAGTTTATTTAGTAACAATGATAAAACAACAACAATAACAACTCCCATATATGGTTTCATTCGATTTGAACCGTCGTGTTTAATTTGGTTCTAATCAGTTCATGACGATCATAAGTACTATTAATCTAGAATTGCTAAAATCCTTCGGGATGAAGGGAGTATTTTATGTGTTTAGAAGATATTTATGTATAACAACCAGTTACGTGTAAACTTTTTGACAAAGCATCCATATACATTGCTATCTAATTCGTCGAAGTTACTACTAAACATCCACATGAACTACTATAAATATCATCATGAGTTGTGGCCAGTCATCCGTAGTATTCTATCAAATAGTCACTGAAGTAGCTACATAATTTGCTATCACAATACTCAATAAAATTCTTATAGAAAATGCACTAAAGTTCGACATATCTCCACGCAAACTGTAGCAAAGTCCACCTCGAAATGTCTACCTAACTTGCTATAAAACACTCATTAAAATTTTAGACTACTTTAATAGATATCCAATACAGCTACTACATAATGTTTTCTAATCATCATGATTTATCATATAATATTGCTACCACAGATGGACTGGATTTATATGCACACAAACCACAAGTTGTTATTATCCTAATGTCAAAGAAATTAACACTAGATACAATTAATAACTATACCCTAATTTTCTTGCTCAATGGATCCATAAAAATTCTAACAGTTTTTTTTTGCAAACAAACAACACCACAAGGATTGCGAACATGGAAATTTTTTGCCAACCTTTGTAGCCACAAGTTGATTTTAGGGATAGTATGTGGACACTCAAATTTACAGATTGTATTCACTAAAACTCAGAGGTATTTATGCATAAAAAATAATTTTTTTCTCGAACCACGCAGGAGAACTGCGTGTCATTTAGCAAAATGGGGGGAGACCCCCCCCTAAGAACAACACACCACACACACTAAAACAACAGAAGCAACTCTTCTGTCACAAAAAAGAAAAGTAAAGAAAAAAAATGACCAGGGCTGGTCATAGGAACATATCCTCAACCTCCCATCATCTGTCCCTTGACCAGCAGCTCCTGAAGCTGCTTTGCTCTAGCAGTGCACCAAAGAGATCCCTCATCCCTGACTGCCCCAATAATCTCCTGCACATTGGGTCTAGAGTTTTGAAACACACAGGAATTTCGGTGCTTCCAAAGTTCCCATGCTACTAGGATGATCAGAGAATTGACCCCCTTCCACATGTCCATTGGAACTGCTTGGCTTACTGTCCACCACCACTTTGAGAAACGTACTGCTACAGCGTTTGATGTCAAGGAGAGGATACCCAGCTGTTGGAAAATATGAGACCAGACTTGCCGGGCAAACACATAACCGACCAAGAGGTGGTGAATGGTCTCATCAGCTTGGTCACAGAGAGGGCATGCCTTGAGATGGGGCAGTCCTCTCTTTGCCAAGCGATCGGTCGTCCAACATCTATTGTGGAAAACCAACCAGATAAAAAACTTACACCAGGGGGGTGCCCAGCTCTTCCAAACTCTTCTCCAAGGGCCAAATTTGATAGTACCAACGAAGAAGGTACTATATGCCGATTTGCTTGTGTACAAACCAGATTGTATGAATTTCCACACAAATTGATCTGGAACTTCTTGCTGAAAGGATAAACCATCGACCATGCCCCAAATTCGGTCTCTCGGTCTCTTGAAAAATGTAAACAAGATACTAAACTAAACATTTATTAAATTATAATCTCTATATGTGTAAACTTTTTCTGTAACCTTTCATCATGACTTCCCAACTAGTTTCATATATTTTTAGACTAGCCATGTGTATAATTTGGTAGGAACTTTATTGATTCATACTATCCCAAATGACGATTGCGATAGCAGTATAATCTTTGATGATGAAACCACTTGTAAAACAACTAGGATGGTGCAAAATGTGCCGTCCTGGATAATTTGTTCTCTAGACTGCAATCCCTCTGCTGATAATAACATGAGATCTCCATTTTTTTTGACATATTGCCTTGTGTCCTCTAAGCTTGATCTTGTACATAATAGAATTTGTACTCTCATAGCGATGCTCATATAGGCATCTCCGTCGCTTTATTTCCATCAATAAAGCCTTAAAATATTTGGGGGTTAGGGTGAATATATAGTTGGTGCATAGGAAGGTAACTAATGGAAGAAAACATACATGGGGTTTATCATATATTTTATTTCTTTAACATATGATTGCTGGAAAATCTTTGTTGATGGTAAATTTATCAATTTTGTAGCATTAGAAGACCAAATTTTCCACTTTTAAGTGCTTCTTTTAAAATTCTTTGCCTACCATAGGAATACCTAACACATCATATATGCTTTGAGGGTAACTAGGATGGACTTATTATTAAAAATAACATCCCAGATTACATGCACATGATCTACCAGCCAATAGGTAAATAGGATAGACATCGAATATTTGTGAAATAGTAGGAGTGACCCAAAACCAATAAGACTCTATAATACATCGCTTATCTTATTTTGTGACTCAAGATCTCCAAAAAATAAGAAATATTGAATCTGGTAGTGGCTTGTATTGCGGGAACACAATCAACACCGTATGTAGCATGTGTTGGTATTTCTTATGGTCACAGATATTCTGCAAGCACACAGAAGTACGTTGTATCATTTAACCCGGAAGTATTCTAGATTATCATATTTGTTTAATCCACAGGGAAAGCGGTTGATCTATATGGTTGTTAACCAATGCATTGCTTCATAATATGAAGGACATATCTACTATCTAGACATGGGAAAACAATAGGGATAGAGGTAGTGTGACACACCGAAGGGCTCAATCTCTTAAAGATGGCTAACTTAGATGGGATGTCAATAGAAAGAGGAGATAGGGATCCTATGCACTTCCTAGTCATGATATCTACTAGCATACAAGAATATATACTTTACAGTACAAATGATTTAGACACAAAAGGCATATTGTGGTGTCAAGAGGAAGATCACCTAATCATAGGGAACGCTTGACGTCTTATCTCAAAAGGCCTAACACCTAAACCCGAACGTGGAGGATTATAAAGGACGGACATGGTTTTCACCACCTACCGCCTACATCTACAAATTCGTTTGGTAAAGGTACTCTCAATGATATCCCAAAGTATAAACACCATGTTTTCACTAAGGAATATAATTTTGTCTATCTTAGCAATAGGTAGAGCAATACCATGTTACATTGAGTCAATGCCTTAATATGAATCAAAAGGCCTAGACGCAATCATACGAAAGCCGTTATGCAAGGTATATAACTCATAGACTAAGGATAAGGTACGATCATGCGACATCGAATATAACAAGGAAGATAACTCCAATAAGAATAAAGTCTTACTAAGTAACTAAGATACAAGAGCTTAATACCAAAGCTTACCAAGACTATCCAAAAACCCGAAAGTGGCTCAACTTCTAAGCCTACTCCCGAAGCTAATAAGACTATCCCATGTCAGTGGGTGCACATGGTGGGTTGGTGCAAGTTGAGTACGTTTAGCTGCAGCTATGGGCTACCCAATCCATGCCTCGTCCATGTGGCACACTCCCATCCCTTAGATCAAACCGACATTAGATTTGAGGCTAGGACTATGTGTGATTGTGCTTTGTCACATTGTGCAAATATGGGCTTCATTGGGCTCAGCTAGCATCGACTGACATGCCATGTCGACCAATGTGGCATTGAGCCCAATTATATTGGCTCTAGCTTTGGCCACTTGGTTCCTGTATTCAAATAATTCCCAATACTGTAACACCCAAAAATAGCCTATTTAAAATTTTTAGTAATTAATTGATTATTTAGTGTCTTGTTCCTAATTAATATAGGTTAAATAAATATTTTCTGGAAATTAAAATCAAATATAAGGTATAGAAACATCTTTGTTGCATTCATGCTGCTGCATTTAATTTTTGTATTGCTTGTGGTTCAAACAAGAATTTAAATTCAATTTAAATTCGAATTTGAACCACTCTGTTTGGAGCTCTAGAAAAGTTGCTACACCCGAGTCTGTTTTTGCCCCCTGAACTAAATTCCCAAACTTAACTTTGCTCCCTCTCCCCTTTTCTCTTCCAGCCCAGCAGCTCCTCCCTTCATTTCCTCTCGGCCCAGCAGCACCCAGCGGCCATACCAGCTTAGTCCGCTTCTCCCCCCTCAACTATCCCTCTAGTCCAGCCAACCCCCGGCCCAACCCAGCGCCGGCCCATCCCTGTCGCCCACTCCATTCTCCGCTCTTGGGCCGCTCCCGCTGAGCCGGCCCAGCTCCTCCGCCGCCGCCCGAACCCCGCCAGCCCGGCCGCTCCTCCAATACGGCCCAGAGTGGCCCAATGTTGGGTCCCTCCCTCCCTCTCTCTCTCTCACTGCCAAGACGGCCCCACCAGTCAGCCTCACCTCTCCCACCTTCCTTCTTCAACCTCGCGCCGGCGGTGCCCGATATGGCAAGCCGACCCGGCCATCCTCCCCATGCCACCACGGGCCCTGCCGCATCATCCAGGAAGCTTCGCCCCGCCCTCCTTCCATCCTCGCCGCACCCCATGGATGGAAAGCCATCCCCTCAGCAAGGAAAGGTACCGCCGCCGCCGTGATCCTTGGCGTGCGAGCCACGCACCACCTCGGCGCCCCAGCCCGTCCCTCCTGGCCTATATAAGCCGCCCGCAGCACCCCAGAGCCCCACAACAATCTCCACCCGAGCCGCAACACCCTTTCCCCCTCACACCACCGCCTTTGGCGCCGCCGACCTGAGCTCGAGCCGCCGCCGTTGATCTACGCCGCCGCTGCTTTCCGGTCGACGAGAGTCCACTCCGAGGGTTCGCAAGGAGGTAACGAC
>OAMR01000451.1:582592-595517 GCA_900205405.1 Echinochloa crus-galli | reverse complement strand
TTCGGGCGAACCAAGGCGGTTCGGCCGAACAGGTCGGTTCGACCGAACCCCTTGGATCCACCGCCTCTGTCCTAGACGCCTGGGATGGCTCCTGGATGGCGGTTGCCAGTTGGAGGCGGTTCGGCCGAACCGCCTAGTTTGGCCGAATGGGCCTGGAGGCCCAGGCCTGCCTCCCTGCACCGCCTTTGCTCTGTGGACCCTCTGGGCTGCCTCCTGCTAGTTGGCTTCGTGTTGATTTGGCCCAGGATGACGTGGCACGGGTCCGGTTGAGTTAGCGGTCGTCCATGTGTCGGGTGATGTGTTCGTTTGGTTGTCGCTGACATGGACGGCTCCCGATGTCATGTCCGGCTAAAGGGGGTAACCGGCCGAACGGCTCACTAAGATGACAAGCAGCATATGAGTAGAAATTTTCAACTAAACTTATCATATGGCTCTGGTAGGTATTTCGACAAATGAGGAACTTGTTTTATTTTGAAAGAATAAATCTTCGAGATTTTCCCTGTACTAAGAGCAGAAATAGGACTTAACCAAATTCTCACTATATCAATCCCACAACAACTTAGACTTGGAATAAAGCATGCGCTCCCACAAGGTTTTCAGGTTCATTATTACTCATGCCAAATAAATCAAGCATCATCAAGCAACTAGTTGAAACAAAGTACTTGCAAAATTAATGACAGAGCAACTATTCATCATTTCCAAGCTGAGAGGCATATGATTCATTCCATGCATAGTTGGGAGTTATTTTATTCAAGGGAAATATTTTTGGTATTTTCAATTTTTTTTAAATGCAAACTAAAGCATGAAGGAAAAGAAATGCAATTGAGTGATCAAAGTGTTGGGTAAATCAGAACATACCTGAATGGGGGTCCTCCCCCAAGCTTGGACTTCTCACTGGTAGGGATGAACAGGTACTGGCTTAGCTGATCCGCTTGCAGGTGGACGTCATGCTGGATGGACGCCATCATCCCGCTATTCTCTTGATGGTACTGAGAATGGCGGGCTAGCGTTTCTTGAATCTCTCGGGTACGGTCGTCGATGACCTCGACTCGGTCGGAGATGTAAGACTGCTCCCGGCCGTAGTCGAAGCGCGCGGACTGTGAGTATCCAGGGTAGTATGGTTGGGAGGTATGGTCGTACCCCCCAGCATACCGACTCCCGGACCACTCAGAATCCGTGTCCTAGTCGTAGTCCCAGCGTCCTGAGGTGAAGTAGTTCGGCTCCTGGTGTTGCCCGGAGCCTCCTGTCCCAGCACCGGTGTACATGTCGTAGGTAGCCTCAAAAGCGGAGGTATGTCGGTGCGGCATCTGTGGTGCATTTTCTAGCTCCTGTGAGGTGGCGAGCCCAGCATCACGCCTGGCTCGTCCCCTTGTGACTGGTCCATCACCTGCAACGCTATGCCGAGCGGGCTCTCTCCAGGGTGGAGAGTCGTCCGACTCGGTCCTCAACTGAAGGGTTAGTTTCGGCGTGGTATACAACCTTAGTGCCGCACAAGGCAAGGGCACTTCAGTTGTATAACCATGATATATCATAACTAGCGTTGCGTCAGGCGTCCGCCGTATCATGTGGGCTTGCACAAAGTGCTCGGCATCCACGACGGAACGCGCTGTCTCGATGTACATGAACCGGGCGCCCTGAAGAACGCCCAGATGGTTAGCGAGGCGACTGACTAGAGAAGTCATCGCCATGCTACCCACACGAGAAATATGAAACAGCCAGTGACTAACCATGTATTTCACAGGAGAATAGGGAATTTGCTTGACCATGGCAAAAAGAGCCCGCAACTCAATGGTGTTGACAGGGCGCAAATCTGCCCGGGGGAATACCGTCATAGACACCCAACGATGCATGAATCGCAAAGTGGGGTTATGAATACTGTTTGTGCGAGAAGCATGACAGTTGGTACTCCCCAAAATCTTTTTCCAAAATGCCCCCCCCCCGATCAAATCTTTTCAACACTTTGTTCGGGTCTAAGGAACAATGGCTTGAAAATCCGAGACCTGAACTAAAATCCCTCCAAGAGCAAAAGAACTCTTGGTTGAAAAACCGAAAGCGAATCCCCCTAGTTTCTGAAACCAAAGTAGAAAGGAACTCGAGGGTGAGCAGTTGATGTGCCAGAAGTTCTCCCAGCCAATGGCCTGGAAGACTTCCGTGAATTCTTCATCCGTACCCGTGTCCCTGAGCAAGTCCTGCTAAAAAACACGGGTGTGCTCGAACGCCTTCAACCGAAGCTCGTTGAAGGTGTTCTGCTCCCGCTCGTTTCTAAGGTTGATGTCGTTGATGCTCAGGAGCTGCCTGGCCGGGGGCGTGGCATGGCCCCATGCCGAGCCGGCTGCTTCGTGCTTGTCCGTGTCCATACGGCTCGAGCCTCGGGACGGAGCTGGGGAACTCCCAGCATCGTCCGTGCGGCGGCTAAGCCGGGCGGAACGACGGAGCGAAGTGAAGAACTTCGACATGATTCCTGCAAAAGGTTAGTGCAACAACAACTACCCAAAGGACTGAATATATATTTAGCACAAGAAAATCAAGTCAGTCGTTCGAGATATTTAGTCGTTCTTGCGGGGATGAAAACCACCACAAAAGGTTAGTCGTTCTTGTGGGTGTCGGTGACCACCACAAAATCGTCCAAAAGGAATTCAGCACAAGGATCACACAGAGCAAATATTTTTGGGATTTTTCTAGAGATGTAAGTGGACCAAAACTTGAGCTAGAACTTTGGAAAGAACTTGAGCACAAGCTAGAGCAAGAAATGAGAGAGAGAGAGAGAGAGAGAGAGAGAGAGAGGCTTCTGGCGAAAAATTTCTGAGTGTGGATTGTGTGAGGCACCAAGCAAGCAATGGCCAGCTTTTATAGGCCGAGGGGAGCAGCCATGGCCGTTCGGCCGAATGGCCTTGTTCGGCCGAATTGGCCAAAGTGGCCTAGCCACTCTCATGTGAGTGCAGCACTCACATGGCTGTGTTCCCACTCCAAAATTGTGTGGCCAAAATTTTTCCATGGACATGGACATGGTTTTTAGTGGTAGGTAAGATGCAAATTTGACATGACCAAAGTGGAATTTAGTGGAGTCATCCCCATGCTGCCATGTTTGTGATAATTAGTTAGTGTGTAGCCATTTTTAGTCGGGTAGACATGTTTGGTGCTAGTTAGTGGTGATGGTAAATAAATGGAGGTGTTCTAGAAGGGATGAAAATGATAAAAATTACCAATTACATCCACCCTAGGTGAAATTTCAGCATGTGACCATTTATTTAAACCAAGCTTGCAAAATTTTCTACTCTATCTCAAATTAATTACTCAGGTGGTTCAATTATTTCGGAAAGGGAAACATGCAAATGCAATTGAAAATTTAAAATTTGGAAGGGAAATATGAGATACATACCGGTTTTCCTCGCGGCGAGAGCTCAGCTTTTAAGTCCGCGAGCGAGTCTTCTCCTGTCTTCAGTTGCTTTTGTCATCGTCCGATCCCGGAGTGGATGACTCGGACGATGCAACCTTCTTCCGCCACATTTTGTTGTTCTTCTTCTTCGGTGTCGGTGGCGGTGGGATCGGCGTCTCTGGAGGCTTTTGTGGCTCGGATGCAACCACATTGACCTGCTCTAGGTCAGTGAAATCTTGAACTGGTTCAGTAAATACCTGAGAGCATTTTTCCTGCCTGGGCTTGAACGCATACTTCTCTTCCTTGCCATTAATATTCAGGGTGATTTCTCCGGCTCCTACGTCGGTGGTTGCGTTGGCGGTGCTCAAGAACGGCCTTCCGAGAATGAGGGGCGTCCTTGTGTCGACTTCCATGTCAAGCACCACGAAATCCATGGGGACAAAGAACTCCCGGATTTTCACCGGAATGTCCTCAGCCATCCCCGCGGGATGGCCGATTGACTGGTCCGCCAACTGCAAATACATAGTCGTAGGGGACAAGGAAGAATGATCGAGTTTATCGTACACTACATTGGGCATGACGCTGACACTTGCTCCAAGGTCGCACAGGGCTTGGTTGAAGTGTTGACCCCCGATCGAGCACGTGATGGTAGGACATCCTGGGTCCTTTTTCTTCTCTGGGAAATTATTCAAAATGGTTGTGCTGCAAGCTTCGGTTATCTTTATTACATCGGTGGTCGGCAAAGCTCTTTTATGGTTGAGGATGTCCTTCAGGTACTTGGCGTATGTGGGAACCTGCATAGCTTCAAGTAATGGAATATTGACATACAATTTACGAATTACCTCAACGAACTTGCTGACTTGTTCATCCACCGTTGGTTTGTGGGATCTTCTGGGAAATGCCAGCACAGCGGGATCGTAGAATTCATGAGGGGCCATCTTCGTCTCCTTCTGAGAGTTATTCTTCTGTCGTTCAGCTGCGGCCTCCTCCTCTTCGCTATCACTGTCTGTGGTGACTGCTTTCTTACCTGCATCGTTAGGATATGGCGGGTCCCGAGTGGTCTTACCCCCTCTCGTGGTGACCGTCTTAACCTTTTCACGAGGAAAACTCCCCGCCACAGATGACGGTAAAGAAGCAGCTAACTGAGCGATTTGAGTTTCTATCATTTTATTAAAGCTCAGTTGATTTTTCATAGCAGAAGAGAATGATTCCATCCTAGGGTCTATGCTTTCCAGAGTTTTATCATTAGCAATGAGCTTTTTGTTAATATTTTCAGTTATTTTCATCTGGCCAAACACAAGATCTCTAAGAGACGGCTAATTATTGAAATTGCAGGAATTGAAATTGTTACCTTGTTGAGGCCTCTCGAAAGGGAGGTTTGGGCGCGAATTCCAGCCTTGATTGCCGTAGTTGTTCGGTCGGTACCCGTTGTTGTCGGAGTTGTTGACGTAGTGGGCATCTTCTCGTGTTTCGGGGCAGTCATTCCCCGAATGGCCAGTGTTACCACAGACTTCACAGGTCATGCGAGCGTCCATGGCTTGCACCGTTTCTTGAGCAGGGGCCTCCAGCTTCTTCATCAGGAGGTCCATCTTGGCAGCAAGCATGTCCTGAGCAGGGGCCTCTAGCTTCTTCATCAGGAGGTCCGTCTTGGCAGCGAGCATGTCCAGAGCTTCAACTTGGTGAACTCCTCGGGTCTTTGGTTGAGTCCGGTCATTGGACCAACCTTGGTTCTCAACCATCTTCTCTATGAGGGCCTTCGCACGACTTTCCTCAAGAGAGAAGAATGAGCCTCCAGCAGCAGCATCCAGGTATTCACGGGCAGAGGTTCTCAGCCCATGATAGAAAGTTTGGATTATAAACCAACTCTGCATACCATGGTGAGGACAAGCAGAAATATAGTCCTACAGGCGATCCCATGGCTCCGGGACTGTTTCATCTTTTAACTGCTGGAAACTAGCGATTTTGTTCCGGAGGGCGTTGGTTTTCCCAACCGGAAAGAATTTTAGCAAGAAAGCGCTAGTGCATTTTTCTCAAGAGTCTATAGCTTCATGGTTGGCATAAAACCTTTGTTTTGCCTTGCCTAGTAATGAGAATGGAAATAAACAAAGGCGAATGGCATCGATACTTACTCCACGGATGGTGAAGGTGTTGCAGATCTCCAG
Source organism: Echinochloa crus-galli (assembly GCA_900205405.1). Taxonomy (NCBI): domain Eukaryota; kingdom Viridiplantae; phylum Streptophyta; class Magnoliopsida; order Poales; family Poaceae; genus Echinochloa; species Echinochloa crus-galli. The sequence goes on along the minus strand of OAMR01000451.1, from coordinate 589,979 downwards.
GAAATGCTGGAGATGGGCATTGGCATCTTCGTGTGGCTTGCCACAAAACGGGCTAGCCTGCACCATGTTGATGAGGGCTGGCTTGAGCTCGAAGTTGCCATCTCCGACTAGCGGAGCTGGTCCGACACGTTCGTTCTTGCTCGATGGAGTGGAGAACTCACGGATCGTCTTGGTTGCCATCCTCGATGTAGCTTGGTCGACGACGGGAAGGACTGGGTTCGTCGGAAGGAGTTGCTTCTAAGGAGGCACAACACGGGGTCGTACTTTCCTCACAAGTGACTCCGGATTTTCTTGGAAGTTTGACGGTAGTTGGAAACCAGTAATGCACTGCTCTGTTCCACAAGGACCAACGAACAGAGCAAGGATAAACCCGCTTGAGTAGCGGTACTCAACTAAGATAGCTCAAGATAAAAATTCAAAAGTAATCTAGACAAATGCTTCCCCGGCAACGGCGCCAGAAAGGTTTGTTGGCACTTCTTACGATCCAATATCAGAATTGAGAATCCTGGTACTGGGGTAAGGAGTGTTTCAGTGGTTTTCCTTATGGCTTAGTAAAATATGTAAATATTCTGCAAGCGCACAGAATCACCGCTGTAGCACTTCACCTGGGAGTATTCTGAGGTATCGTAATTTATATTTCCGCAGGGAAGCTTTGGCAAGATTACTAGTGAACAGATATTTGAGACTATCAGAGAGGGGTACACGACTAAACAAGACAGGGGACAACGGTATTTGATAAGAGTGGATATTCCGGACACACAGCTCAAGGGATACTCAGGTAAGGGAGAGAAGGTATAGATAGCTGAGAGGACAACGAGAAGAGATAGAGGACTCCTGGATACTTTATCTACCTATGTCACTCTAGCTTAGAGATACAGTGGCTACAGAGCCAGCACTAGCAGATCTGGGATAACTCTATTGTCTTAGCTTCGGGACAATGGAACCTATGACACGCAGAAAGGATGAGAAGGGGTGCCACCAACTCCACACTGGGGGATCCAACGGACCGAAACTAACGTGATGGGCTACGAAGACCGAAAGGGCTGTCACCACCTCCCGGCTACCACCTCCGTTGCGACGGGAATACTCTAAGGCCACCGACTAGTCTAGGGACCACTCCTACACTAGGCAACGACTACTTACTTCGCTAGCAGAAGCAAGCAACTCTTACTCACACCCCAATGACAATTCACCGTTAGTGTGAGCAGAGACGAAGAACCAGCTAAGACAAAGACTTAAATAAGATTACAAGTACTAGAACTATAACTACTATAGTCTAAACAAGATATATTTGCAACTAGAATAAAGTAGAAGCAAGATATAAATGACAAAGGCAAAGTGATAAAGATAACTATATTGATAACTCAAAGTCATGCAGAAAGAAAAGGAAAAGATACAAGAGCTGATACCAGAGCTTCTGAAGATGACTCCGGAACCTCCGAGGCACAGCTCGACTCAACTCTAACTCCCAACTAAACTATCCTAACTCTACTAGAATGAAAGTGGAAATGAGCTCCTTGGCTTGGTGTGTGTCTACAAGTGAAAGTGACCCTCTATTTATAGGAGTCCGAGGCAGTTGAGGCAGGGTAGCGGCCAAGGAAGACAGGGGTGGGTACCCCATGGCCGTTCGGGCGAACCAAGGCGGTTCGGCCAAACAGGTCGGTTCGGCCGAACAGGTCGGTTCGGCCGAACCCCTTGGATCCACCGCCTCTGTCCTGGACTCCTGGGATTGCTCCTGGATGGCGGTTGCCAGTTGGGGGCGGTTCGGCCGAACCGCCTAGTTCGGCCGAACGGGCCTGGAGGCCCAGGCCTACCTCCCTGCACCGCCTTTGCCCTATGGACCCTCTGGGCTGCCTCCTGCTGGTTGGCTTCGTGTTGATTTGGCCCAGGATGACGTGGCACAGGTCCGGTTGAGTTGGCGGTCGTCCATGTGTCGGGTGATGTGTTCGTTTGGTTGTCACTGACATGGACGGCTCCCGATGTCATGTCCGGCTAAAGGGGGTAACCGGCCGAACGGAGTCGTTCGGCCGATTCAGTCATTTTCGGCCCCAATAGCGCATATTTGTTGTAGTTGTACCTGCATAAGTGACACTCACCAAAACTCGTGGAACTTTATTAGAAATAAAACCTAAGTACATGGAATGTTGCATATAACCTCATTTATTTCCGAGTGTTGGTGGTCGAATTTGGGTTGTAACGACCGCCAAGACCCCTCAAGTATGTTTTGATTCATCTTACACTCACAACTATCTCAATCGGTCCAATCTACCGCTTCGCAAAAATTTGTATTTTTTGTTTCTCCATATACAAGCCGTGTTTGAAGTTAAAACTTTTTTGGGGGGTGGGGGGGGTGTGATAGAGAGCTATATAAAGTATTTTTAGAAGATATAATATATTTTTTATCATTATTTCTCATAAAGTTTTCAATCAATATGGTTAATTTATTATTACATATTATAGCCTTTAAAAATAATGATGAAAAATTCATATTATATTTTTTTATTAATATTTTATGTGGTCCTGTATTATCCCAGAAAATTTTAACTTAAAACACCAATTGTACATGGAGAAACAAAAACAAAAAAAATCTTACGAAGGGATTGGATTGATTGAGATACTTTAGTGTGTCAAATGAACCAAAACATACTTTAGGGGGTTATCCGAACTTTGTGAATACTTGAGAGTAGTAATTTGGACACACTGATGTTCAGGTTTTGATATAAAACATGCATATATATCAGGAAAGCTTATCATAATGCTAAAGAAAAATATGTTCCACACACATGGTACAAATGTTGAAAGGACAAATAAATGATTTACGGTAGAGTTCCCTAGAAAAATGGACTCAGAAACAAGATAGCAGACTTATGTCACTAAACAGATGTGCGAAAAATATGTTTTTTTGTTGGACACTTGGTTAAAGCAAGCAAAAATGTAATCTCCCTCTGTGTCCATCCGACCTTCCCTAGCACCATTCCTCGTAGAATGAATGCAAAAGTAACTCTTGGTCAACAATGGACACAAAATATAACACTACTCATCCAAAAATGAACAAATCATAGAATGCACAAATGAACAATAGCTAAAGTGGAATCGAATGCCATTAGGAGGAAAGGATTATGGAAAATAAACTTAGTTAGAATAGAAATGAGCAACACCTCTTGGCTAATTAATTAGATGATCTCTTTGTTGTGTTGGTACTGTATGTTGGGATGTGCCGGTGCTACCAGTCTGGTTTGTGTAAGAGGCGCGGATGAGGAAGCTGGTTTGCTTTCCAATATACTAGCATGGATGGGGACCAACACACATTGAGTGATTCTTTGTAAAGGCCTTGTAGCGTCTCTATGAGGTCACACCTCGGTAGTGTGATTTAATAGGTTTGGCCACCTCGTCATGGTTTGGGTTTAAAGTCTTTTGAACTTTTACGTGACTTGTGGTGAAAGTGCACAACCTCTGCATAGTGTAAAACTGATATATCAGCCGTGCTCACGGTCAAGAGCGGCCTGAACCATTACATGATTAACCTACTTGAATATGATCTAAAATGTGGTTACTTGAATATGATGTTGGGTTGATGTTTAATTTAACTGTGGGTTGGTATTAGGGGTGGATATCGAGCCAGCTCGGCTCGTTTTGGCTCGGCTCGTTCGAGCTTGTTAGCTAAACGAGCCAGCTCGGCTCGGCTCGTTAAGGAAACGAGCAAAAATTTTGGCTCGGCTCATTAAGCTCGCGAGCTGGCTCGTTAAGCTCGCGAGCTAGAGTTAAATTTAAAATTGCTACAATGATATATATAATATAAAAAATTATAGTATTTATATGATCTTAATATCTCTAAAATCTACTATTTCATACTATAATAATAGAATACAACCATAACATCATCTATAACTAGGCATATAGTGTACATATGGTAGTTAATTAATAATTTGCTCATTAGTCTATTAAACCTTCTAGCTCGTTTGGCTCGCGAGCAGCTCGCGAGCCGGCTCGAACTCGCTCGTTATACTAACGAGCAAAAACTCTTGACTCGGCTCGTTAGGAATATGCACCGAGCCGAGCCGAGTCGAGCCGAGCCGGCTGCAATCCGAGCGAGCTAACGAGCTTCGAGCATTTTGTCCAGCCCTGGTTGGTATATACTTAAACTTGCTAGTACTTAGTTGTTTGATAAAATTTGACAAACTAAAAGTGCATGATGCTATTAATTGCCAGCCTATATATATATCCTTGTTTAAGCCTTGCATATCATTTGCTTTGCTCTACACTTCCTGAGTACGATATGTGCTCACGGCTTGCTATTTTCTAAATTATTTTGTTTCATATAAATGGATGCTGCTCAGAAAGAAAAGGTGTATGATTGTGCTGAAGTCTAGGCGTACGCAACCCCCAGTCGACTGCTTGTGAAGATTGGAGCCTTCGTTTCTAGGATATGTTGTAGCTCTGATAGTTTGTAAGCCATTTATTTTATTTTACATAATATTGTATCTGTTATTTCACTATTGGCTTACTGTATGTGTAAAATTTGATCTTGGTACACATACAGGGTACACCCGGTTTGTTTGTAAAACCATGCGTGACACGTTGTCACCTTTTCCTCTATTGCCGCTTTGTTGTTCTACCCATGATGAGATCACCAGGAGATTCTAGCTAGACAAGGCAGTGCACTCAAGGATGCTCGTGGATCATGATCGAGGAGGCACATGAAGGAGAATGTCCAAAGAAACCCTTGCTAAAAAATTAATTACTATACCACCCTTGCATTTCCCGCTAGCTTTTTCTTGGACGATGAGATTTTTGTTATGTGGGGTAGTATTTGTAACACCCTAGTTTTGAATTTGATAGGTTTTTAAAATTTTCTAAAATTTGTTGAATTTAATAAAAGTATGTACAATTATTAAAAAATAAAACAATATTTTCTAATCATAAAATAAATTAATATAGGTGATATGGATAAGGTTTGGATGCATTCATGCTCTTGCATTGTTTTTATTCTTTGGAAAATGTGCATTTTAAAAACATTTATAAATTTCGAGTAGTTCGTTAGTGAGTTAGATTAAGAATTAAATATTTCTAGAATGTATTTTAGGTGGGCCAAATATTAAATAGGGCTTTGCCCATTTTTCCTTTCCTCTTTTCTGCTCATTTATTTTCTATAAAATCTAATCCTACAACTCATAGGAACCGGGCCATTTTTGGCCCACACTACACCCCACCCGAGCCCACACCATCCAGCCCAAAACCCCAGCCCCCCCTCTCTCTCCTCACCCTCTTTCTTGGGCCTGGCAGCCCAACTGCCCTCTCTCCCCCGCACAGTAGAAAGGTGCACCGCGGTATGGGCGCCAACGTCCCCATCCTGCTCCACTCGCTTACATCTCGGGCCCACCAGTCAGTGTCCTCCCCTCCCCTTCTGTTCTCTCCTCCCCTGCTCTCTCTCGTGACAGAAGCAATCGCCACTGCCGTAGCTTGGCTTACCTCCACCTGCGAGCGCGCACCCGTCCGACCCCACCCCACATGTGGTAGGTGGTGAAAACCATGTCCGTCCTTTATAATCCTCCATGTCCGAGTTTAGGTATTAGGCCTTTTGAGATAAGACGTCAAGCGTTCCCTATGATTAGGTGATGTTCCTCCCAATAACAGCCCCCGCCTGTTTCCCCCTCCTCACCCGTGCGCATCAATGGCACGCAATGGCTATTACCGGCCATTTAGGGGCGAGACACCGCGGGCCCCAAACCCCTCCCCTCTGAAGCTCCTGGTCCCTATAAAAGTGCCACCGAGCCCAACACGCTCCCTCTTTGCTTCCCCACATCACCACCCAAGCCACCGGGCCACCACGCCGATGAATCGACCGCCCTCCGCCTGCCACGGTGAGGAGTTCTGCCAGCCCCGATCTCCACCATGGCGTGGTTGTCTCACTGCCTCTCTTCTTCTATATCATTCGCATGAACCATGAGGCCGCTTGGACGCCCAGACGCGACAAAACAAAGCCAAAGCCGCTTCCCTGACGAGCGCCCGGAGCCGTGTCCGCCCCGCGCCATTGGCATCCACCTCCACCATGAAATCGACGATGAGGTCCCCCTTGGTGAGTTTTCCATCTTCCTGTGGTGCTCTAGGACCAAATGACATGCAAAACGGAGCCCTATAGCTCGAGAACTATGCGTCTCCGGTGATCTCCCGCCGTTGGAGCAACAATGCCGCCGTCTGGCCTCGTCGCTGGAGACTAATGGATCGTGGCGCGCCCCGAGCCGCTTGATCGGCAGCGGGCGACCCTGATTAGAAGCCGGATACCCCTTCGCGAAATAAAATCCCAGCCATACATTTTAGATCGGTGGGTCGAAATCGTGTGACGACCGGTGGAGACATACCGCAATTACCATATATAGAGCACGCCACATGAATTTTGCATAGTGTCAATGAAAGAAGAGATGCTTTATGGATCCCGCACAACTGCAAAAACTGCAATATTTGTTCCCATCCTAATTTCTTCATGAGAGGTTATCTTTTGTGAAAGTAACACCGACTAAACAGTTTTTAAAATGAAAACATGCAAATAGTTTCTGGTATTTATCTCTACCTAATATTGTAAGGATTGATTCAGCTGTACATCATAATTTTTAAAATAACCTCTTAATATTATAAGAATTAATCTCAGTCGTTCTACATTTGCAAAAAATCTCTAACTATTCCTGAATCAACCCGCAGCTCGATCCACAGCTAAAGTGGCGGCACGGCGCGGGTGGAGGCTGCGTCGCAGCGCAGCACACGATTAGCTGGTGATCGATGAACCCCTCTGGCATCTAACATTGCGACGACGATGCAGGCATATAGGCATCGCAGATAGAATGAGTGAACTGCGTCCACCGCCGAGAAGCAAGCTGCAGGGCACACTGGCATGACACGTGGGCGTGTTAGGTCTTGGTGGTAAGACTCGGCATCACGACACGTGGCAGGCCGTGAGCGCACGACCGGTGGCCAGGCTCCCTGCCGCAATTCACTACCGGAGACCGGCTGTTTGCCGTGCGTCTGGGACGCACGGCAAAGACCCAAAACGCACGGCAAAGCCTTTACCGTGCGCATTAGCCCATGCGCACGGCAAAGGCCGCACGACATAGAACTGCACGGCAAACAAGCCTTTGCCGTGCGCCTTATATCGCGCGCACGGCAAAGAATGTTTGCCGTGCGTTACAGCTGGCGCACGGCAAATGAAAGTGCTCACGGCGGCTGACGGCGGGCGGTGACGTCGGACAGGGACGGCGCCGGCAATAGCATGTTTGTCGTGTGCCGTGCGCGCACGGCAAAGACTCGACGTTTGCCGGGCGCCAAAGTCAACACACGGCAAACATTGGAGAAAAAAATAAAAAAAAGGCCCCGCCGCAGCCAATACCACGCCGCC
>OAMR01000451.1:526569-582291 GCA_900205405.1 Echinochloa crus-galli | reverse complement strand
GTGGCGAGTCGTGTTTCTTTTATGTGTTTATAACAAAATTTTCGATGCCTAAACAATTTCAAACGAAAAAGTTGTCAACTACAAAGTTTTATATTTCGTCGAGATGTACGACTTTCGTATAAAGAATTTTTTCATATGAGATCATATAAAAAAGTTTGTATTCAAAAGGTTATACTTACTACACGAAATCTATGCTAAGTGCCTAAAATAAGTATGATTAGGGAGGGACCACCGTGAATTGGAAATATAATCGGGACCATGATTTGGAAAATGCAAACACCAACTTTGGTAAATACACGTACCACCATTTCGACTACAAAGTTTTATAACGTTTCGAGATCAACAAGTTCCATTTAGAGTGTTTCCCGTCGGAGGTAATTATACATGTAAGATTTATGAACAAATTTACTATAACATTGTCAAATGAAAAACTGTCCACAACAAAAATTGTTCATCTTGATGAGTCATACAACTTTGTAGTTCAAAACATTTTCATTTGAATTCGTTTAGGCCTTCAAAATATGTTTTGAAACATCTCTTTGCCGTGTGTCAGAAAAAAGCACACGGCAAACAAGCTCTTTGCCGTGCGCAAAAAATAAAACGCACGGCAAAGATGTGTCTTTGCCGTGCGTCTAGTGGAGGCGCACGGCAAAGATACATCTTTGCCGTGCGTCTATTGTAGGCGCACGGCAAAGAGGATAAAAAAAATCTAGTTGCTAACGGTTGCTAACGGCCGGTGGAAAAAAATGTTTGCCGTGCAGAAAAAAATAAGCGCACGGAAAAGATTGAGTTTGCCGTGCGCCATAAGAAAACGCACGGCAAATAGTAAATTTACCGTGTGTTTTTTGTTTGCCGTGCGCCCTATAAATAACGCACGGCAAACAAGCTTTTTGCCGTGCGCCCGAAAAAATGCGCACGGCAAAGAAACCCACGCACGGCAATATCTCATTTTCCGGTACTGATTAGGGGTTGATATCGAGCCGGCTTGGCTTGGCTTCGCCTAACTCGAGCTAGCTCATTAAAATAACGAGCTGGCTCGGCTCAGCTCATTATCTCAACGAGCTACATGTCCAGCTTGGCTCGGCTTGTTTGCCGGCTCGAGCTGGCTTGTTTAGCTTGTGAGCTAGCTCGATAAAAAATGAGTGTAAGGTAAAATCAAAGTAAAAAAATCTAAGATTTGTAAATCCATTGTAATTAAAGGGGTAATCAGTACATCACTAACCCTTTCAATTTTATGAATCAACCATCGATTATATCACATCAGACCTCAAATCACTCATTCAAAGAATTGGAGCAAAGAAAAATGGAGTAATCAAGAAAATAAAAAAATTACATAACTCTACCACACACCGTTCAGTTCATTGGTGAACGAGAGCAGATCAGGAGGAGAAGTACAAAATAGGGATCAAATATGTAAGGTACAATCATGCGGATGGGCAGTGGCAGACTGGCAGGACCAGCCTGCCGGTGGTAGTAACGCATGTGCAATAGGGAAGGAAGAGAATCGGATTGTGTCGTGCAACATAGTTATGGTTTAAGTTGTTGTTCATACTTTGCATATTCTTAAATCGAGAAATTTTTAGATGGCTCTAATGTTGCATATTTTTTATTAGACTCGGGCTGAGATGTTGGGTTGTTGCGGCTCGTTTTGGCTCACGGGCGGCTCGCTAGTCAGCTTGAGCTGGCTCATTATACTACCGAGCTAAAACATTGGCTCAACTCGTTATAATTTTCCAACGAGCCGAGCCACTATTGAGCCGAGTCGAGCAAGCTAACGAGCCACGAGTATTTTGTCCAGCCCTAGCCGCGATGCGCAATGCAAGGCCAAGGCAGGGCACTGCCGCGCTGTGGGCTCTAGCGGCGTGGCATCACCGCTGGCGTGCAGCGCTAGCAGAAGCTGGAGGCACCTGCACAGAATGGCCATGTGGAGGAAGGACACGCAGGACGCCTCGATCTGCTTTCTCGCGCCATGGCATCCCCACCAAGGTCACCGCTTACCTACATCGATTTGGAGCAGCGGTGGTCCATCTCCAGGTGCAGGAGCCTGCTGCCCAAGCTCTGACTGGTGAGAGGAAGGACCGAGCAGTAGCTCGGTTGGTTGGACTCCCAGGTGGGTTCGATCCCTGGCTGGGACGGACCTGCGCACCTTACCGGGGATTTCCCCAAGGAGCTCTCGGAGCTCCCACACTTTATGGAAAAAAAAGCAACTCGCTGCGCTATTTAAACAGAGATATACGTGGTCCACTGACGGTTGCATCGTGATACGCGACCGCAGGCGCATCCTCGCCGTCAGTAACACGTCCTGGATAGCCGGGGTTCGTGGCCTTTTCTCGACCCTGTGGAAGAGAATTTTTTTTTTGACTGGTGAGAGGAAGCAGCGATGGAAAGTCCTAGCTAGTATGATTGGATGGAGGAGCAACGATTGAGAGAGTCAGACAGAGCTGTGCGGGAGATAGAGCAGAAAGACGAGAAAATAGAGCAGAGAGGCGTGAGAGAAAGCGCCTTTTTTTTTTTGAAAAGGTAGAGAAAGAGCCTTGGAGATAGCAGAAAGGGAGAGTGGAGAGAGAGTTCTGTGAGTTCTGTTTCTTTTCAATATCAGTTTAATTTTGTAAATTCAGTTTTTATGATGTATTGTATATGAAATCACTCTGTTTCAACAACCATGGTTAAAAATAGTCATTAAACATAATTGTTGCAAATATAGTCATCATTCAACAAATAGTCGGAACATATAAAATGTTAGCTTGTTAGTTACAATATGTGGTTAAAAATAGTGGAGAATAGGGAGGTACATTAGTACATATGAGAGATCGGTTGAATTGCACATGGAAGTATAGGGCTGAAATATGGCATGCGTGAAATATCTTACTATTACTAATTGAAGGCTCTTTTTGGAGGCTCCACGTTAATCCTCACGAGACGTGTTAGAAAAAAAGATAAATACTAGAAATTCTCACAAAAATCAGAAACATCAGACCATCCGTTGAGTATATTGTAATAATCATAATTGTTAGATCTACTCTACCTAAAAAAATTACCCGCCTATGCCATTATAAAAAATAGCCTAAAATAACCCCCTACATATACATCTAAATTACCCACCTATGCCATCATTTTAATACCCATACACGAAAACTAAGTATCCCACCGATCCATCCAGCAGTAACTAATTTTGTACTCCATTTTTAAATATTTTATTGTACCCACAATATTTGCCATTAAAAAAATCCAAAAGCTCAAAAAATCTGTCGTGGCCTCCTCCAAATAAACAGATCCACCGTCCTTATGTATTATCTCCACCTGATATCAATAATCCGGCCGTTTTTCGTTCTCTACACGCAACACCCGAACTCATCTATTCTAGCAACAGAATCCGGGCACACCACCGTTATGTATATCATGGTTCCTCTCCCAAGCGATTTTGTAGACATGGCAATGCATGATGCATGGCAAAGATTTTGTTCATCCGGCCAAGCTGTGGTTGACATTGGTGCTGCATCCTGCAGAAGGGAGACACGAGATGAGAAACCACCAGCACAGGGCCGCAGCGCTGTCATCTGCAGGAGGCTGCTTGACACCGGCGGCTTTGACAACATCATGTTCAGTGGCCTTTAATCGGCATGCGTGGTGCATGTAGTTCAACTACATGGTGGCATCCGATCCGAGGAGGCATCAAATTGCATTGAGGTCACAGTGGCGTGTTTACGTCTTCATGCATGCAACTTCCAATGGATCATCTTCCCCAAGGCAATCTTCTCTTATTCTTTTCCACTAAAGCCATTGTATCGTGTGCCTAATTTGGGGAGATGCTTTATATATGTTAAGATTACGGTGAGAAAACCAATCGAGATGAGAGAAATAATGAGGGGACAAGGTAAATTCAAGCCGACCCTTGCCAAATTCCTATGCATGATATCTATTGTTAAATAATAGACTTTAGAATCTTATGCTAATTACTTTTATCTGCCTCAAGTAACATGCATTTTCTACATATTGGAAATCGGCGAGGACCACGTGAAGATCATAGATGCAGACCATAACTAATAGCTTGAGCCAAGCATTCTGTTTCACCTGCATCCTGCAATGATCGGTATGAGGATCCTATTTTTCGTCAATGTATATCTCTACTAAATAATGCAACTACACTATTAATTTCCCCCACTTATTTACTATTTGCTTTATGGGCTGGGAGACAATTGAGAAGCGAAAGGCTGATGTTTGTTCATGAACTATATATATAATCACTTAAATAACCTAGAAAGAAACTCCCTTCCTGAGGCTGCTGTTGTATCAACAATTAATCTGGCCAGTGGTGGGATGGGAATCCAAAATACGTACGTGAATCAGTTTCATTTATAGTGTCTTCTTCTGTCCAAATTTAACATATTAAATGCAGAAAAAGTAAAAAGATTGACAGCAATCAAACCAATATGTTGGATTCAAACTACAACAATACGACCTCTAGATATTGCAGAAGAAATAAGGTTTTTGCTAAGCTATTTACAAGATTATGAATTGGCGTGGTATAAGGTGGATAGCCAGTTTTTACATATTAAAAAGAGCATATTGTACAAAACAAATTGTCAGAACATGTGTCCAATGATATGACCAATACAAACTGATCGTAAATCACTGTCAAGGTTACAAAGATTTCAAAGTTTCTAGGATAATGTATATTTACGAACCCGGACAGTATATATGGTTCTCCTACAGTGGAACTGACCAGCCAAAGTACAAGTAAGATAATTCTATTGATATTGGGAGTTTAATTTTCATATTTGAGCAACTATTCAGATGTGAGTCAACACTTTTTTCCCAATTTTCTTTTGTGAAAGACCAGTACAAATGCCAGGCAAATCCTAAATCTATAAGCACCTGCCAGCAGATCCAATCTTGAGAAGCTTACCAACAGACCTATAATCAGTTTGCTTATTTTTTCTGTTAATTGATACCTTGACTTAGATTATTTGTAGAAACATAACGAATGTGAGAAGCAAAATATGGTTGTGTTTTTAATTACCAAACGTAATAATTTTCTCGATCTTGATGTCTTCTTATGCCATTATACTTTTTCCGGGTAAGATACGAGAAAAGGTATACTGAATCTGTTCATTCACACAATTTTGTGAGCATTCTAATGCGTATATAAGGTAATACTAATTAAAGGCAATTCTTTTATGGATTTCCCACTATATTCTAAATTATAGTTTATATAAATAGTGAGGAAATATAACTACAAACTAGCAGCCCGTGCAGGTGCACGGGTTGATGGACTAGTATTTCCTACTAACGAGATATAGATGTGATAGTGTATTTTTTTTATAATTTTCATTGCATTGCACAAGTGCTCACCTATTTATGTTTATATTTTAAAAGAGGGCGGCTTTATGTTGTCTTGGCCCGTCACATAGGAAACCAATGCATCATATTTGTATAAGATCAATTATTCTCATTTAAAAATTCCATGAAAAGATACACAAAACGCATGGTATATCATATTTGTATAAGATCATGTTCACAAATCACAAGTACAATATCATATTACATATTTTATTAACCCGTAGGGCATAATTGCCAGTTATTACAAAATACTTAAGCAGCCAACAGAGTTCCACGTACTTAAACATTACATCATGTGTGAATTCGGAAAAGACACTTAAGGCTTATATAGTAGGAAACTTAACAGTAGTATAGGTGTGAATATATATATTGAAAAAGACCTCCACAAGCTGGTGCTTCATCAGCCGTGAGCACTCTGCAGTGTGAAGTACGTGCGAAGCAGTATGTAGAGCACCCCTCTAGCCGGTGTTCTGCATGCCGGCCGCAATACCCTTCATGGTGAGGATGAGCGTGTCCTCCAGCCCCGGCCCGTACTCGCTCGCCGGGTTCAGCTTCACCAGCCCGGCGGGCTTGTTCTCGTCGGCGAACTCCTTGGACAGCGGCGGGTTCAGCGTCACCTTGAAGTTCGGGTCCCTAATTCTCTTGAGCGTGTAGGCCTGGAACACGTTCAGCGTCGTGATGTAGGGGTCCCGCAGGCGCAGGCGCTGCTTCAGGTAGGGATCGCCTTCAAGGATTTCCTTGTGCCCAGCAACCTGCACGTACGTACGACGCAATGCAAGGCAGATAATAATTTAATAAAGTCGTCAAGAGTTATATAGACATGAATTTCATATGCATATCGATCCTGTGAAAATATAATCTTGATTTTTTTGATAATAATAGTAACCGATCGAACCTGCAGGAGAAGCTGCACTGTGTCGATGTAGTTCTTCCTGAGCTGCTCCCCGAAGGGCTTGAGTTCGTCGGCGACAAGCAGGTCGTTGTAGAAGCCGACGATGCCGGGGTCCCCCTTGGCGAAGACCATCTCGACCAGGTCCAGCGTGACCCTGAAGAATGGCCACTCGTTGTACATCTCCTTGAGCATCTGGATGTTCCTGACGTCCTTCTTGATGGCGTAGTTGAACGCGGCGCCGAACCCCAGCCACACCGGCAGGTGGAACCTCGTCTGCGTCCACGAGAAGATCCACGGGATCGCGCGCAGCGACTCGATGCCGCCGCCCGGCTTCCTCTTCGCCGGCCGGCTGCCGATGTTGAGCCTCCCGTACTCCGTCTCCGGCGTAGCCTGCCGATGTCGAGTGATTGAATACTACTGTACTCCGTACATGTCAAAATTGAAATGTCTTGCCGGACTATAGTATATATTTACCGATCGGAAGTACTCGACGAAGCGGGGCTCCTTGAAGACGTAGGACCTGTACTCCTCGGTGGCGACGGCGGTGATCTCGTCCATGAGCGCGCGCCACTCGGGCTTGGGGGAGGCCGGCGGGTGCATGCCGTGCTCGAGCGTGGCGGCGGTGAAGCGCTGCAGGGTGCGGAAGCAGAGGTGCTCCTCGCCGAAGGAGTGCTCGATGACCTCGCCCTGGATCGTCACCCGGAGCGAGCCGTTGATGGTGTCCGGCGGCTGGGACAGGATGGCGAGGTGCGTCGGCCCGCCACCCCTGCCGACGGTGCCGCCGCGCCCGTGGAAGAAGGTGATCTGCACGCCGTACTTCTTCGCCACCTCCGCCATCCCCTCCTGCGCCCTGTACAGCGCCCACGCCGCCGACAGCCGCCCGGCGTCCTTGCCGGAGTCGGAGTACCCGACCATCACCTGCTGCTTGCCGTTGATCCGCTTCAGGTACCAGTCCGTCGAGAAGAGCCGCTCCACCGACGCCGGCCCCGCCTGCAGGTCCGCGAGCCTCTCGAACAGCGGCACCACGGGGAGCGGGTCCTTGATCTGGCACTCCCGCTGCAGGAGCTCCACGGCGAGCACGTCGGAGGGCGCCGTCGCCATGGAGATGATGTACGGCCCGAAGCTGTCGCGGGGGAGCTCGGCGAGGACGCGGAAGCACCCGAGCACGTCGGCGACCTCGTCGGAGGTGGGCAGGTCGGGGGTGAGGAGAGGGCGCTTGCCCTGGAGCTCGGAGAGCAGCCATTCCTGGCGCTTCTCCTCGGGCCACGACTTGTACGAGCCGATGCCGAGGTGGGTGGTGATGGCGTCGATCGCGTCGGTGTGCCGCTCGGACTCCTGCCGGATGTCGAGCTTCACGAAGGAGAGCCCGAACGTCGACACCTGCCGGAGGAAGTCCAGAAGGCTGCCGTCGGCGACGATCTTGTCGCCACACTCACACAGCGACTTGTAGCACAGCTCAAGGGGCTCCAGGAACTGCATGCGCGCGAAATTTGCGATCAGACAGTGAAATTATATTAGCTGCTACACGTACATTATACAATGACGATCAGGGGCATGACATGCATTATACCTCTTCAATGTTGGTAAAGACCAAGTCCTCGGTAATTTCAGAGAATCCACTAGTCAGCAGATGGCGCGAACGTTCGCGTGTGTTGTACAATTTGTCCCTTACATAACCAAGTACCACGCGGTATGGCTCATTTGGAGGAATGCCCCTCCAGAATTCTGCGCCAACAACGAACCCTTTTCAGAAAATTGGCAAACTGACAGGGCTAGCTGATTCAATATAACATACTCCGTACAGTATTTTGAAAAGACTGTTAATTAGTACTGTAAATTTTGCAAAAGCATGTCCCGTAAACTAATGTATATATAGTATGACGAGGTGATACAAACAAACATTTCGACTTAATTGCATATCTTTCAAAGTGCTTTGCAAATTCAGGACTTCTTCAATAATTGTGTTTGTAGTTCGAAGTGGTTACCTATATAATGCTTATTGGCAGTTTTCTTTGAAGCACTGTCTAGCAGTTCGTCAGCTCGAGCACGGAGTTCATCATTGCAGCGCCACATGGAGAGCTATAATATATTGTATCAGATGACCGATGGCGGTAGCAACAATACAGCAAACTAAATGAGAATTACGAAGCATTCAATCAAATGCATTCAATTTGTAGCTTTCAAATACCTCAAACATCAATTCTTCTATCTGAGAGAAGTACAAGTTTGCAGCCATCATTCTGGATAATAGGCATACATCTCTTGTCACCTCCGGTGTAACTCTTGGATTTCCTACAGAGACAGAAACCAATATAAGCAGACTTGCAGAAAAAAAGCGCTACTAACAAGTCATCACTAATCATTAATTGATATCCAAGCCGAATGCTTTTTTTTTTCTGGAAAATACCAGAGTAAAGGTCAAGTACACAAAAGAAATTAGACGATAATCTACTGTCACAAAAAGGGTACGGTGTTCCATGCTATTCAGAGACGACAATTTTCATACAAAAAGCAGACTTTACCATCACGATCGCCACCCATCCAAGAAGAGAACTTAATGAGAGGAACATTGTAGGGGAGACGCTCATCGATCCCAATGTTCTTTAGAGCTGTATCCACACGACGTAGAAACTTTGGGACACCCTTCCAAATAGTTTCGTGGAAATAACTCATCCCGTAGCGCATTTCATCCTGTGGGGTTGGTTGTGCTCTCCGAATTTCATCTGTTCTGAAGGCTGCTTGGATCTGTGAAACAACTGCAGGCATTAGAACTAAAGTACCTAAAACATAAAAAAATCACTATTACAAACACATCACTCTTTGGCTCATATGTGCTCCTAAAATACATGACCTGCCTATGAGTTGGCTAAAATATTCTTTCTTCTATTGTACAGGACAACAACATGGGTTTTTGTTTTGACTATATATGTGCCAGTTCATATTACAAGTTAGCGCAGATGCTTGAAGGTAAGAGAAAATTGGAAAATATCAATTCAAGTAATCATATGACAAAAATCGCAAGGTACAGTCGAATTGAGTCACGGTAAAATATATGTTGATAGGATCATAGGGCACAGATTTCAGCAGTTCCGGTAACAAGATGGTAATTATGGAAACTAAGATAGTGCCGCGTTGTTCTAAGAAATGGCATTTTGAGCCTTATATTCACATTTCTGCGTTTTTATACTAAATTGAACCTATTTTTGTGAAGTTGTGAAGAATGGACAGGGATCACAACAATAAAAAGTTCGAAACAAATGTTTAATATGAAAAGGTGAGACAATGGCTAACTGGTTAGGACAGTGAATTAGTAGTGACCGTGGCATTTAAACAAATGTTTATTATGAAAAAAGTGAGCTACCTAGACTCTTTAGTTAAGTATTTTGCTTCCCAACAAAAATGAAAACTGAAATACCATTCATATCGAATACTACAAATTTTCTTTTATTTTAATCTTAAGTTAACCTATATATTAATAGTATTTCACATATTCTTTGAATTAAAATAAACCTTTACATTAGCATAAAAATTAATGTTGTATATAATTATTTATTAGCATGAAAATTTCAAGCACTTTATAAAAAGAATTCATGCCCTTACATAATTTGATTCCTAGGCCCAATAAAACTCTATATATCAATTTTTTTGTTTAATTTCCAATTTTTTATTAATCATTTTTACAAGCTTTTTATATAGCTAGTTTTCTTTAAAATTGTTAAAAAATCAACTAATATTTTGTCTTATTATTAACACTATTGTATAAAGAGCTATTTTACAATGCTTGAAGAGGTACCCACTGTTACCTGGTGTTTTGTATATTAAATCAACGGTTGGTCCCGATATTTTGGTACATGGTCATACGAATTGAATTTGGTACCTCTATTTAGGTACCTCTGGGTACTCCCTTGTTTCTACAGTCTGATTTCTCGAAACGGATGACTCTAATTAATCCCAAGTATTTTAAAATTCCTCTTGTAGTTATAGTATTTCTGGATACTCTCTTTGTTTCCACCTTCCAAATTTTTCAAAACAGATGACTCTATTAATCCCAAGTATTTTAAAGTTCCTCTTGTACGTAACTATATAATAAATAGATACCAAGTTTTGCACCAGTGATTCCTCCAGTCAATAGAAAGATTTGATACTACAACACGGTGAAGTCTTAACTCTATCATATTAAAGCATTCAATATTTTCTTGGGTATAGAAAAGCTTCCTGCATATTATGTGTTATCTAATATCATAGGCTTCTTTAAATATTAGAACTATAAATAGAGTAAATAATCCTGTCTTGTCTTGACTTTGCAATAATTATTGAAAGAGTCAGAATTCTGACCGTGACCTGTGATGATTTTTACCGGAGTGAAAAAAAAACTGACTTGTCTACTAGTCTCTGTATGGTTCCAATTTTATCGGATGTCAGCCACACATCTCATACAAACAAACAGCCTGTATTGACAGTCTGGTACAGCACCGTGCTGTTTGTTTCTTTCGCACAGAACAAAAGTCTAAATGAACTAGAACTGTGGTACTTTATTAAAAAAAACTAAAATTATCCTACTAATTAATACCATACTACATATATCTGGTGGAATTTTTCTGGCCCATTATCTTACACGTGTCATGTTGAATGTCCTGAGCTGATCAGTCCACGTAGTGTGTAGCCTATCTCTATCCAAACAAGTATGTAACGACCAAAAAAATATGGGTCTTTCAGCCTCACCGGGCGGCATGGGACCAATTAAATGTCACAATACCCTGTCTGGCATGCAACTGGTCTGATGCAGCTGAGGAAGAACACGAGTGAACAGGAGAGATCGACCTAATAGATTGACTTAGAGAGGACTGGCACACAGTATACTGTAAGTTCTATAAAAGGTGATATATAACAGTGGCGTAATATCGACTACATGCAGTAACATGATCAATTCATTCGGTAAAACAAAACCGAAAGGTTTTCGAATTTGCACTTTGCAGGAATTTTGTACGTAGTTGAAGTTGTTGATTCACAAGATAAAATAAAGCTAGCTTTGAAGTTGACGAGTATTGAAACGTATGTAAGTACCTCTCTCTGCAGAGCCTCGTCGAGCTCCTTCTTGTCGTCGGCCGTGATGTCCTTGGCATAAAGCTCCGTGAGGCAATTCCGGATCCTGCGTACGTGCAAGGACAAGGCAAACATTTTCATTCAGTAATGCGCGCAGAAATCGACGGGACCGAAGTACGTGCGTGCTCACTGATATGACTGATGATATGGACACGCCGATCGAAATTGGCGTACGTCGATCAGTAAGTAGGTACCTGGAGTACTTCTGGAGGAGTGACCTCCGAACGGACTGGGTGGGGTGGGCGGTCATGACGAGTTCGACGGTCTGTTTCTTGAGCGCGTCGAAGACCTCCTCCTTGGTCTTGCCGAGGTCGGTGACGAGGCGCTTGAGCGTCTCCTCGATGTCGGACTCGGTGAGCGCGGAGCCCTCGTCGGTGAAGTCGCCGCGCTTGAGCTTGTTCCGGCGGCGCTGCGCGATCTGCACCTCCTCGGCGAGGTTGGTCAGGTTGAGCATGTGCGAGAAGGAGCCCGCCACGAGGATGGCGTCGGCCGGGGCCAGGCCCGTCAGCTTCGACCCGAGCTCGCTCAGCTTCGACGCGTCGTGGTCGCGGTCGTACTCCGCCGACAGCTCGTAGCACTCCTGGACCTGCACGCATTACGTCTTGCGTGGTAAGAAGAACAGGCTAGGTGCAGTGGTTTGCATTGGGTTTTTAGGTGATCGATTAATTACGTACGAATTCGCGGAGGTTAGGGCCGTGGAGGTCCTGCAGGATGTCGAGGAAGCGGTCGAGGAGGAGGGCGTCGTACTCGACGAGCTTGTCGTCCTCGGAGACCTTGCCGGGGGCCAGGAGGCGGAGCTGGGCGTCGATGGAGTGGTGCTTCTCGGACGCCATGGCGGGCTTGGTGGTGGTGGACGCCATGGCGGGAAGGGAAGCAGCTGGAGCGCAGCTGCTGTTCGGGGCTGTGCGTTGGCTGTTGTGTTGCTGCAAGCGAGACGCGCGGGTGGCTTCAAATAGGGATGGGGGCGGGCCAGTGTGTGCACGGGAATGCACGCCTCCTGGCGGATGAGGCGGCTTTTCTCGAGCGGACGCGTGTTTCCGGCCGCGAGCGCGAGTGGTATGGGCAGGGCAATCACGGCCTCACGGGCTGCTGTGGACGTGCTCGTCACTGCTCGCTTGCCTTCAGCTTCCTGCCGTTGGCTGATTTGGACGGAAGTTGTCGGCTTCGTACTGCAATCTTTTCTGTTAGATCTTGATAACTACTAAGATGGCGAACGTTTCTACCACCACCGATTATAACTTTTATTTATGGTAAGCGTCGTGGTCGCGCTCGTACTCCGCCGACAGCTCGTAGCACTCCTGGACCTGCACGCATTACGTCTTGCGTGGTAAGAAGAACAGGCTAGGTGCAGTGGTTTGCATTGGGTTTTTAGGTGATCGATTAATTACGTACGAATTCGCGGAGGTTAGGGCCGTGGAGGTCCTGCAGGATGTCGAGGAAGCGGTCGAGGAGGAGGGCGTCGTACTCGACGAGCTTGTCGTCCTCGGAGACCTTGCCGGGGGCCAGGAGGCGGAGCTGGGCGTCGATGGAGTGGTGCTTCTCGGACGCCATGGCGGGCTTGGTGGTGGTGGACGCCATGGCGGGAAGGGAAGCTGTTCGGGGCTGTGGGCTGTTGTGTTGCTGCAAGTGAGACGCGCGGGTGGGCTTCAAATAGGGACGGGGGCGGGCCAGTGTGTGCACGGGAATGCACGCCTCTTGGCGGATGAGGCGGCTTTTCTCGAGCGGACGCGTGTTTCCGGCCGCGAGCGCGAGTGGTATGGGCAGGGCAATCACGGCCTCACGGGCTGCTGTGGACGTGCTCGTCACTGCTCGCTTGCCTTCTGCTTCCTGCCGTTGGCTGATTTGGACGGAAGTTGTCGGCTTCGTACTGCAATCTTTTCTGTTAGATCTTGATAACTACTAAGATGGCGAACGTTTCTACCACCACCGATTATAACTTTTATTTATGGTAAATTGGTACGTCACCTAACAAATATAAATTATGACTTTTATCTATACTATATAAAGAGAATTAGAATGATAAAAAAAATTTGTTACAACAAGCAGGAGACCTATTTTTTCAGAGTGATTTCCTTCTAAAATCCAAAACATTTTTTTAACCATGACCCACAATTACCCGTTCCTTGTTTAAACTTTGTCGCTGGCTGCCAGAGTGCCAGGTCGTACTCCTAAAATCAATGGCCGGGAATGATAAATCATTCGCGGCCATTGATTTCGGGAGTATAGTTTGGATAGGGAAAATAGCTCGGGCCATTGATTTCAGGAGTACGGCTCGGATAGGGAAAACAAATGAAGCAAATGCTCCGGCCATTGATTTCGGAAGTACGAGACAACTTGGTCGAACTCAACTTTTATTTCCTTTGACATTTTCTCATTGGATGGTGGCGCATGTATTGTATCCATATTGATTCCTTCTGGGCAGATTTTGAGTCCTCCCTGACCACGAGTTTGAGGTTGGGTCCATGCAGAAGTTTAGCCCTTCAAGCTTATGGGATGTGAGTTTAACATAACGAGGTTTGTGAGTTTACCCTCTTCTTGATCATAAATTAGTCCGTTGGCATCTGTTGAAATTTTAAATCCTTGGTTGGATCCGTGGATTTGTCGTCTCCCTTTTCATCATTTAGTTCAAGTTGCCTTTTCTCGTTCCCTAATTAATTTCACTCATAGATGAAGATTGCAATCTTCTCCTATTCACTTTACGTGTGGCATACTTGCTGTTGCTTCCACACAGTATTCAGCTGGTCGTGTTGTGACATTGTAACTGTAGTACAAAAATGGAAGGCAGCATACCATTTGAAGATGTGACAAACGAATATATCCACTCGGTCTAATGGACGTGGCCCGCATGATACATATATAGAACCGTTACACCACCAATCTCAGTGGATGAAAGGCGTGGAAATTTACATAATGAACATTGCCATACACTAACTGTAGGTAATTTCCCGGTAAATTAGTTTGGTTTATTCGTGTGAGTTCATTACATTGTTAAAAATTAGACTGATATCTGTACTATAAAGAGAAAAGTACATCAGAACACCTGTTGTTTTTTTACAAACACCAGGTATTCGCTGAAGAAGGAGAAAATTGTCCTACCAATCGCTAAGGCGCAATGATTCGTATACTACACAGACAAAGGTTATTCTCTAATGTTACTGGTTTGCAATATTAATATTTTTGGTCTATGGCAACAATAAAAAAAATATGGCAACAGAGACAAAATTGTGGCAATAGGTATCAATTGCAACAAAGTGACTTTCGTTGGCAGCCGTTGTAATTACCTACGTGGTAATAGGTGCATTGCACCGGAATTTGTTTGTTAAGTGGCAATATCAATGGGAATTGCCACACAATGAAGCTTGCATTAGATAGAGAATTGCAACGGCCGATGTTGTGACTATTATATATTAAATACTAAAACTTAAATCATCACCGGTTGGAATCAAATACTTTTGTGGTTTATTTTGCTAATATTTTTTCTTATCATCTCTAATTACAACCAAAGTGCACGAAATAACATGGCAATAGATAGAAAAGCTTGGCAATAGTATTCATATATTGCAAAATATATTGCAATGGTAGTTTGTTCGTCATGGCGATAATGATATTTTTATTGCAACCATTTTATGGGGCATTGCCACACTATAAAATTATGGCAAAATAGTCACTCTAATGCAACGATACACTTTTATCATGGCAATACCACCTATCTTTTGTAATGAAACTGGATATTTTGCCAATGGAAGAAATTAGTGGCAATATGGTCCACATATCGCCACTATTTCTAAAATGATGGCAATAATACCTACCTATTGCAACAAATTTTATGTTGTTGTAAAGTGTTATGTGGCAATAGGCCAAATTTCTAGTAGTGATGTTAACATTCAGTTCATTTAATGTGGGCATGGTGTTGCGTCTCCTCAGAATGCATGATGCAGAAAGATAGAGAGATAAAAAGAAAAAAGTTATGCTAGGTTGACCAAAGATCACAAGGCAGAAAAGAATGCAAAAAATAGGGAAACCTAGACAATGTCACAGCGATGAAACTGGTCCTTCCGGCATTGACATACATACCCCTGGTAATACCAAATTTTATATGGTCTTATCTTTAAGTTTAAATTAAAATATGTTATAATTTATGTTTACTTGCGTCAACTCATGCTATTACCATGTTGCAGGTGTTGCCTCACAGTCACATGTTTTTCTGCCTGTCAGGTTCTACAACTTATATCCCTAGCTTGTAGTGACTATACTCATGCTATTACCATATTCCTACAACTTATTGCAGTCACATGTTGCCTGTCAGGTTCTACAATATGTGCAAACTGGTCACATGTTGCAGGTTCTACAACTTATATCCCTAGCTTGTAGTAACTATACTCCTACGGCAGGTGGTTCATAATAACTGTTGTATACATGTACCTGATATCAATTGGATATAAATTTTTTATAGCAACATAATATCTTCAGGCGGTGCAGATGAAGTGTACGTGTGTCCGGAGTATTTTGAGAGGGCCAGGTATAGGAAAAAAATATGCTAGCTTGTCGGACTTGTCAAGGCACGAGAAGGTGCGTTATTACATTTGGTCGTCGCATCCTATATTTATTTTATTCTGATTGCATAATCTTCTAATTGTGTTTTGCATTTTTGGCTTTATCCTCTCAGGGATTTGCTTTCAAACATGACCATTAGGGACAATGCCGTCTGGAATTACCCAATTAATGTCTGATCCTAGAACAAGGGATTCACTACTCAAACTTCAGTGCGAGGATGCATGTGACTCGGGCATATGGGAACAGGTTCTGTGAAACCAAACATTTGATGTAAATTATATTTTCTGATATTTATATGCCTTTATTTGTAACACAGAATGATTTGGATCGGTAGTGCAATGGGTGTTTGGCTGTGGTTCAATGTTTGGTGGATGGTCCTGGCTGCAAGTGCTGATGCCGTGCCCGTGCTGGACTGCTTGTGGAGACACAAATCCTTGCTCTTGGAGTCTAGGGGATGAAGTGGGTTCTGCCACCGCCTAGTGGAGAATGTGAGGCTGCTGGTTCTTGCATCGATTTCAGGGCCAGGGGAGCCCCGAGAATGAAGCTCCAGTTCTGCTTGGAGAGAGGTTGGTCTTGTCTACTGCAACCCATACTGACTGTGAACTTAGCATTTTGGCAGAAGAGCAGAAGGATCGTTTGTCCCAGTTATTAGGAAGACGTGCTACTGCCAGAATGCTTTTGACGAAGACGAGCTGTTAATCGCCATCGACCATTGCAAAGTTTGCTTCTCAACGTTTTGTTTATATGGATAAACAAGGCTTGGCTTGCTTCTCTGGATATTTGTACATGAACAGACTATTTCATAGCCTCTTTTATTTTTATCCTCACATGAATGGAGTTCATGTACTCAAGTGAGACAGCTTGTATACGGTGAATCTATGGATTGAGCTCCGAGTGAACAACACTATAATAAGAGACCAGTTCTTATGGTATGTATGTGTGTATATGTAACTTCTAGGAGTTCTCATGTCCAATGATTTGGTTTAATTCACGTTTACTTTTGGTGGTCGGGATATTGTCAACCTTGATAGTAATCCTAAGGTTTTGTGAGGACTCTGTGTAACAATCTGAACATAACAGATCTTGAAGTTGGGGTATGCCTTAAATAATGAATTTCTGAGTATTTTTTGAACTGTTGATTCAACTAAAGAAGCAGCTTTTATGATGATTGTTTCCCATCTTACCTGGCCCCTATTTTCCAGATGAGATTATTATTTCACTTTTTCTAAACTTGCATTAATCGTTATGTAACTGCAAGTTACGTAAATTGCTACTATTATTATTGTTCCTTTTTAATCTTTGTATATTTTCCATGGCTGCGAACATGTGATGGGTTTAGTCATAGTTTTCTTTTATATGAATATTTCTTGCATTGAAATTATTTTGTGTAAATACCTGTGTGTACTTCTAGAATTTCGTTTTCATGTTTTGTTTGATGTGGGTACTGAAATAGATGTGTTTTCGTCCATGAACATCTTTTTTTTTTAGGAAACAGGAGGGGTTCCCCCTACTGATTAATGAACATCTTTTGTGTGGGTATCCGTGGCTGCGGAACATGTGATGGGTTTAGTCATAGTTTTCTTTTATATGAATATTTCTTGCATTGAAATTCTTTTGTGTAATACATGTGTTACTTTCCAGAATTTCGTTTTCATGTTTTGTTTGATGTGGATATTGCAGTTGCTGTGTTGTCATCCATGAGCATCTTCATGTGGGTACTGCAATAGCATGAGCATCTTTACCTATGTGTTACTTTCTAAAATTTTGTTTTCATGTTTTGTTTGATGTGGGTACTGCAATAGCTGTGTTTTCATCCATTAGCATCTTTTTGTGGTGACATAAACTTCTTTAAGTAAAGCTGCATTTGAAATGTAGTATGCAGATAAACTTTCTGGAACAATGCAATGCAGAATGCATCATCTGCCTTCTACCTCCCTGCCTTAACCTAAGCCATGCACGGTGTCCGACGCTATCATGTTTGATCACCCAGAAGTTCCATCAAGCTTGGTTGGATAAATTGATTTCTCTATTTCATTATTTGCAAGCTTAACTTCTATAGAAGTTCAATTCCATCATTCAGATATATTTTTTTAAGCAAGCATTCAGATTTATGGCAGCTGATAAAGAGGGATACAAGTTGAATACGTCAGTACAATCCAATGATCCATATAGGAATAATCTGTCATTTGCTATTGCCATGTACTACAAATTACAGTTTGGTCGATCACCCTCTTCTTTCTTCCCAGTATTAACAAGTCGACAATGATGTGAAGATGTGTAGCTATTCTCATCCCTTCAAGCAAAGCATCCACTCATGTAACCTGGAATGATAAAGGGGCCTGAGAATAAATCTCAGCAAGCAAACTGCTTTAACAAGTTATTTAAACTATAAGTTACTTTGGCAACAATTGAAAATAGAGACAAATAAATGAGATATTTGTGAAAATTTATTTTGATATGAGATAAATAAATGAACCACAACTGATTACAAACTTCAGAGGAATAGTTATGAAACCTCATATACACTTCCATGTCAATGCATAATAATTCAACCACAATGAATGCAAGTGCAATGCATGTGCCATGTCCATTGCCTCCATACCCAACAAGGTATGCATCATACCCCTCCTCGGGAAACGTACGAAGCTGTACGGTACGGTCGCGGCCATAAGATGGCGACAATTATCCACAAGAGCACTCCGGACTAGTCATATAACTTTCTCACCGACCTGGCTCAATTGTGCTCTAGAATAGTTATATGACATGACTTTCTCAACGACATGTCTCATATTTACATGCTCATGACATGAATGCACATGATGCGATACTATGCTATTGTTGCAAGAATACATAACACATATGCCATATACAATCACATAGATAAACATTCTACTTACCTCATGATCAAAGATATGAGCCACATGGCTTATCATATAACAAGATATTAGGATAATTTAAAAGACTAGTTTAATCTTCATTCTTCAGGTAAGGAGTCCACAGTGCATTGGTTAGATTTCTGAATTTATTAAAGTATAAGTAGTGATGAGGACAAGCCTACGCTGCCCAGAATTTGTCCCAATCTTTCACGGTACAATACAACAAGAATATAACTTCTCTGAATTTACTCAATTATTCAAAGATATAAAAACCCACAGCAATAGTACTCGGCCAAACCAGTAGCAAAATCACCAAGAGGCAAATATATCTGTTCCAGTAGATTAAACAAACTATATCCGTTCACCCTAGCAACGATAAACAACTTGAATTTATTTCTCGATCAACAGCAGCACAAAACTAACTCATGGCTGGGGCAAACCAATCAGGACAATATGCATAGACAAACAACAGACTGATATAGCTTGGCAAAGTAATTTCGTCTGATAAATCACCAACACGTTATGGAATAGAATAGGTAAAGGAATCGTCTTACAAGAATGTAATCCAAACCCTAGATAGGTCTTCCACTCGCGGTCTCGACGAACCACGATCAGAAGATGAGACCTCGACGAGATCGGAACCAACGCACCCAGGAGAGATCCACTACTACAAAAAGGATTTGTAGGAGGGGAGCCTTTTCTTTCCAGAAGCGGGGAGAAATATGACCTGTTCCTAAAAATCATCGTCCGTAGCAATTCGTTCGCAGCTAGAAATTAGTTTTATGAACGGACGACTCCATAATTCGCACCTATAAATAGCCATAATTTTTAGAAACGGACCACCGCGTTGCCCGCCGCTGTAAACTAATTTTCAGGAACGCAGCACACTACAACCCGCTCCTAAAAATCTGTCGAACTTTTTTTAAGTGGCCTCATGCGCACTCTCTCTCTATCCTTATCTTCTCCCTTCCTGTCCTGTCCTCTTGTCCACATCTCTAATCCATTTTCAGCTCTCCCTCTCTTTCCTTTATCCGCTCCATTTGCTCTGGAGAGGCTACCCACAGGACGCTGCCGGGCCACGCGGGTGGGCGGCCGCGGTGGGGAGCACTGTTGTCCGACGGCGGCGTGGCCGTGCAATGTAGGTGGGTAGCCCAGGTGGCGGTGCTGTCAGGCCACACGAGCGGGCGGCCGCGAGCAGCTAGGAGCGTCGCTGATGGGTGGCCGCGGTGGGGTGCGCTATACCCGGCGGCGCGCCCGGGCCATGCGGGCGGGCGGCCGTGGCGGGGAGCGCTGCCCCCGGTGATGGCGTGACCGGGCAACACGGGTGGGCAGCCCCGGCGGCGAGCGGCCCCCCGACTGCGGCGCTGCCGAGCCACGCGTGCGGGCAGCCGCGGCGGGGAGCGCTGCCCCCCCAGGCGGCGGCGCGGTCGAGCAACGCAGGCTGGCAGTCCGAGCGGCCCCGGCGGGGAGGGCGGCTCCCAGGCAGCGGCGCGGACATGCGGCTCCTTCGGGGAGTGCTGCCCCAGCCACAGCACGGCGCGGCTGTGCGGCTCCAGCAAGGAGCCCTCCGGCGGCGGCGCGGCCAAGCACCACGAGCGAGCTGCCCGGGCCAGGACCAGTGGCCCCCGACAGCGGCATGCGTGCCTGAGCGGGGGCTTTTTTTTGTTTTTTAAATTGATTTCTAGGCGCGGGTGACGCCATGACCCGCGCCTACAAATCAATTTTTTTGCCGCGGGTTCAATGCCCGCGCCCGCAAACGCGCTATTTCTATAAATATGTTTCTTGTTTTTGAGAATTCTATAAATATGTTTCTAACCGCGCCTACAAACCTTTTTTGTGGTAGTGATCCTGATCACGCAATTCTTCACAAATCCTTGATGGATCAGCAGGATAATTGAGAGGAGCAGCCTCTCTGTTTCATTTTTCTCCTCCTTCTTTCATAATATAGCACCTCTAAAAATTATCTTTGATGATAGGCCATCAGAGGTAAATTTGTTCGCATTCATTTTGTATTTCCCATCAAAAAGAATACCACCAAATTGAAGATTAATATTGGTAACATTACCGTCTGAATTATTAGAATATAATTCTTCTCACTGTCAGAAGCTGTAGCAATTGGAGGATTCATGGACTCATCAAGTAGAATAAACAACAAGTCAAAACTGTAGCAAAACCACCACTACCTTTACTTGCCTTCAATAGATGATGCAAAGGGTACTAGAGACGCACGATCCATAGCAATACCACCTATTTAGCATCAAGAACTCAGTGCATATATTCATTCAAGCATACACGATTGCCAAAAAAAATGCTTCCACACCCTATTCTGACATACAAATCAAAACAGCAAGCACAACATATAGTTAACAGCAGCTGTGCAGCTTGTCGTTTTATTTGTATCTTGAAATCTACAAAAGCAATGATCATAAACAAATACATATTCAGAAAATACAAAGAAAGTCCTACAATTACCACCACTCACACTATTTTTTATACAGACCCTAAGCAGTGCTAATCTTCACCTCAATTTAGACACTAGAATTTGTATTGAAATCTAACATATATTGGCAAAATACTGATATCCGCTAAAACACCTGTCCACAAATTATAAAACTTTGCCATATAGCATGTAGCTTTATATTCCCCACAACTTTTTTCCTAAGTTCCATAGCAGTAAAAGATAAATACAATGGCCTAGTCATGGTAAACATGTCAAGTGCTGAATTTGACTGTATAAACTCGTAGTCCAATTGAGAAATTTATATATGAAGATATATCCATCCAAAAATCATGTTCTATACCAACATGAAAAGCTAGAGTAATCCTCTATCACTTTGGTATTCAACTGGAGAACAGATTCAGTTTATAAGGTGGCCAAAAACATAATAGATTTATTACTGTTCAGAAACTCGTCAGCGCAAGACAGTCATATTGAAACTGAAATATAACCTAAACGATAAAGGCAAAAATTATGATCTAGGACTTCTTGGAAAGGCCTCTAAGCTATCTACAAAAACTTCTCGACTGGGGAAAATTAATTGGGCCAATATCCTGTACAAAAACAGTGATGAACAAAAACTGCTAGATCTGCCTGTACTGCAGAGATTAGGTACAAAATCAAGGACTGATCTCCCCACAAATCCAACCAAAAAGGGTAATTGCATGATCTAACTCATCCAAAACAAGGAAAAACATCCCAGAGGTCTCATCTAGGGTTTCTCCTTCGAAGAACAGCAAGGGGATGATGGAAAGGCGCCGTACATATACCTTCTTGATCTCTTCTTGTCGCGCTTGTTCCGTTTTGCTACGCGTCTCGTTGTTTCTTGCACTAATGAGGGATCACAGAAAGGAAGGTGCTTCCATTGGGAAGGAGGAACGGTTCCTCTACCTGTTTTGTCAGAGGGAGTACAAGAGGGGAGGAGGCGGCGCGAGGATGGGCAGCGAGGTATATGTAGGGGTAGGACAGGCAAGAATAGAGTTTCCCTCTCTTTGTTCCGTGAGACCATCTTATCCATTGAACTTTGATCCAATGAAACACTATGATCTGGACTCTAAATAGTACATATGAGACACCAAACCGAATGCCTTCACAAGTTCTAGGCATATGTGGTCTCTAATCTTCCATCTGACCTGCCATTAAAAAGTCAATATTTTGCCTCTTATCGAATGCCCTGTCAATCATTAACCTTTTTTGTCCAAGTTGCAAAGCTTGTTTTGCTCATTACAAATTAGTGAGACACACAAATAATGAAGCATTGAAATCCTAAACCCGGTAATTTCTGTTCATAAAAAACCCACTAATTTCTGAACTAAAACCATTTAATCTAAGACTAAATTCTAGGGTGTTACACACCGATTCATTTGATGTGCACTATTTAGGAGCACCGAATCAGTCGATGCTGGCAGAGTTTCTGCCCGTTGGAGCAACGACTAGTTTATTTGGTTGGGCTATAAATACTCTCCACCTGGCAATTTCATGTGTGCTAGAGTTTGGATAAGTCATTGGTGTGTCTTGTACACAAAATTGAGTGTTGTATCCACCAAAGTGATCAAGAAAATATATTAGGCAAATAGCAATAAGGCTTAGGTCTTGATTAGTGCTAGTATAGGCCTCTTAGCGCATTGCTTTATGGATTAGCCTAGAGTTATGTCCTGTTTACACACCTCTTTGCTATTAGTGCTTGGGTGCACCTTGTATTGGGAATGTAAGTCTTGCGAGACCCTCGAACCGTGGTTGTGGAGTGACTGCCGGTGATTGTGAGACGAGGGAGAGACCCTCGGTGTTTTGCCTAAGCTCTATCGAGTGGAAGCGACAAGGAGTATCTGGGAGAGGCAAGGTGATGGCCCGCTCAGGTGTGGGAAGAGCCCATCGGTTATCCATGGATTTCCTTGAACGGGGAGGAAGACCCTTGCGCGGGCATTCTCTTGAGATGTGCTCACAATGTGGACTAGGGAAAAACGTTGCTTTCCGATACCTGAGATAAATCATCGTGTCGGAGTTTGAGTTCTCTACACTTTTTACATTACACATTAACTCTTTCTCTACTTTCCGTATTTACCTTTCCTAGAATTGTCATGTGTAGTTGATAGGATTGGAACCTATGGTGCAAACTTTTGAGCGGTAGAGATAGAAATTAGAATAGTTGTTTATATGTTCTTGGAGCCTTAGTTTTCTAAACACGCAATTCACCACCTCCCCTCTTAGGATGTCACAGTCCCTTCAACCGTGGTGGAGACAATGGAGGCGTGGCCAGTGTCGTGGCGCGCGGCAATGTAAGCACCACCGCCTTCATCTACTCCCATCGATTAAGCACCAGAGTTGTTATGAACGAATTGCCATTTCGCTCTGCATTGCCATGTTTTCTTAGTTAGGATGATGAACTGCATTAGCATGTTCCCATAGTTAAGTGGAAGAACTTTTGAGTTATGTTCTGTCAGTGATCTTGTTCTAGTTGTGTTAGTTCATGTTAGTGAGTTATGCTCTTGTCTATTTTTAAAGTTCATGTTTAGTGTCTTATGGAACTGCTAATTATGTTCTTCCAAATGAATTGCAATGTTAATCATTCATGCTATATTACTAGTTTTTATTCTTCGATATGTTTAAAACTGCAATGTTAGTGATTGGATAAGAATTTACTACTATGTTAGCTTTATTCATGTCCAAAATATTGATACAAGTAAAATATCATTGTTACAAACGTCTAGCACGAACACCTGCATATTTATTTGAATATGCGTATGTTGTGCCTGCAGTTCGTCCATATATTGTTAATTCATTCATAATAATGTAGGGTACTCTGGATCTGATTGGACATTGTCTAACCAAAATTTTTTGGCTGCCTTGATAGTACTCTAAGAGGTGCTTAATACTCCGATGCAGATACTTTAGACAAAAAGTAATAGCTGAATCAAACACTTGTTGGATTACAACCTAGATACATAACAGCGTGAAACAAACACTGATGGAAACAATAAACTCATATGTACTGGCGTTTAGATGAATTGGCAGAAATAGTAAACTTAGATGGACTGGCACTTAATAAATTGATTAGATTAGTAACATATTAGTGCTGGTATCGACACCAGCACGAATAGCGCACCCTCATTCACACCGGCTCTATGGTATTGGTACCATTCCCAACATAAATGAAGTTTTCCTGCTAAAACGTATGAAGATCCCTGTTGTAGTGGTAGGGTTCTAACGGCTACTTTAGAGTGATGTAAATAATAGATGATCCAATTTAGTTCTACTCCTAATGCCGGATCATCCACCTTATATACAATATTTAATCCATTGGAGCAGCAACTATGGAGTGGTTGAGCGTATACTCCGTCCATCCCATGAAAAAAGCAATTCTGGTTTTTCTCGACATATTAGTATTGCTGATAAAATACCATGCTATCTTTAAGAAAAGTCTCAATCCCACCAATCTAGGCAGAGGTTGTAGCTATTTAAGGAATAAGACAGTTAATTACGGTTACGGCTAGAATGAAATTCTTTTGTGTGTTTTTTAATCTCAGAATAGCACTCTTCATAGGATAAAGTGAGTAGGTCATTTGAGGCGTGCAAGGCAATTAGCACAAATTATATGTGAATTAGTATTAGCTTAGACCTATGACCAAGATGCAGTTCTTGCAAGGCATTTGCTACATAAAACTGTCATTGTTCTATTCAAACCGTGTTACCTTTGACAAAGCGGCGCAAGTTTTATTTGCTTAGACAAGTACATACGCAGATGGTTACATGCGAGTATATTTACAACTATGAATACACATATGTAAACCCTACTCTTATAAGCATCTCTGAGAAACTAGGCAAATATATATCGAGATGGACGGAATCAATATAGGCACCTCATTGTGGGCACGTCGTATACTACTAAAAAAATAATACCGGTTAAATCCGAAATTAAATATAGTAAAATGTGATATTCATATTGAATCACGTCCATCAGTTCGCGAGGGTGGAGCAAACAATGCAAAATAAAACAAAACGCAATAAGAGCAAGGAAGCCATTAGAAAACTGAGCGGAACGAAAATACAATTGTCCTTTCCTATTGTGTTGCACGGGGCCCAAAGAATGGAACGAAAATACAATTGCCCTATCCTGTTTTCTTGTATGGGGCCCGACAGAATGCACAAAGGGCACAGGTATGCTAACTCCGTATGCATATGAAAAGCAATGCCAGCCTGCTGAAATTCTTTAACGGGCCTGCTGAATCATCAAATCAGGCCTTGTTTCTTCATCAATTCCAGCGGTTCCAGCGGGCTCAGATACAGTCTCGCAGCCCATGTAAATCTAAACATGAAGTTAGCGGACTTCTAGGAAGCCAATTTGGTTGTTTGTTTCTCATTCGCCGTCATGGAGTTACACATCTGAAATTAGTTTATTTGTGAATGTAAACAGGCAGGCGGGCAAGTAGTGGATGGATATTCAAGTCCTCGACCCGGTAGAGACCTTCACTCCCCGTGTGCTCGTTTTTTAGATTTATCTATAAAATTAACCAGTGCTGTTCTTGATATGAGACGTGCCTCTCAATAGCGCAACCAATGACTTCATCAATCTTAAGATGTATTTATAGGGGCACAAGTCTTTCAGAAGTACTCATAAACATAGGGTTGCCACTTTTTGTACGTATAAAATGATTGTTCACACGAGTTCGCGTGTGCGTGCAACGGCCCCCTGATGTTGTTATGAAATTTGAAAGCCCCGTGAACTAGGAAACTGGACATTATACACGGTACCATAACTCTTCAAAACTGGACAAAGTACCCCACAGCTACAGTTAAAAGTGGTTTTTGGGGTGGTTTTGACCTTTGTTTAGTTCAAAAATATATATATTAAATACAAGATAGATTTTAAATCAACAAAAAAAATTGTAGGCTAAAAGGATTCCAAGAAAACTACAGAGATATATTGGGACACGAGAAACCTAAATATAATATTTAAAGCTCGTGAAAATATATCTAGAGGCCTTTAAGAATTGGATTTAGCCCTAACAATTAGAAAATTTTTAAATATTTTAAGCGATGAATCAATACTTTTTGAGGACTTGTATATACGACGATAAAAACGCAGTCCAAACCAGCATGAATACAAACGGTACCGGTACCAATGTGTGTTGCATTCATGCTAGTTTCGTGTGGATTTTTGTTTCGCATCTACTACCAAAAAAAGTGTTTTTTTTATAAAATCTATCATGTATTTGTTTTAAACCACTTTGACTTGAGCAGGGGGGTAGTTTGTCTAGTTTCGAAGAGTTAGAGAGGTGTCTGGTTTCGACTTTAAGTTTTTTATTTAGATTTAAACTAAATGTGTTTGTGAAATAAACCTAATTGAAGTTCTGTAGATAGAACTGATTAGAGCTACTTTGGTTACTTGCGAATATTATTTATCTACGCATATTGAAATCAGTCTCAGTGTATAGTTTCATTTCACGTTTACCTAATCCAGAAACTAAGTAGTAGTGCCAAAAGAGTTTCATGATGATGAAACTCCTCTCATATGCCACGAAACTCTCCTTCTATCTTCTGTCACATCAGTAAATTTAATGTTATAAAAATTACTCATGAACCCCCACCGAGACTGGACTAACATGCACACAATTTTTCATGTATATATTCTTTTTTTTTGAACGAACAACACTCCACGAGTGCGTTTCTATTAATATAGCAGAAAAAATACAAGACTATGACCCTGGAAGGCCATTGGCAGGAAACAAAAAAGAAAAGGAAAACAAACAACAACTCACCTGGTTGGATTGGGACATCAATGCAGGTAACCGCTCACTCGCTGGCCGGTTGGATTGGGAACTCAACACGGCCACACACTACTCACATCAACGACAGAGGGGAAGCTCAACCACAGCTCCCACCTACAACCGCACACCTGCGGGTATCGATACCTCTGAAGCGATTCAGCACGATAAAGGAGCCGAAGGGAAGACAACACTACACCTAGAGGGCCACCGCTGTGCAGGACCTACCGCCGTCGTGCTGCTGCACCCCAAACCAACCACCCGACGACATGAAAACCACCAAGTCCGAAGCTACTCAACGCACGCGGGCCTCGCCAAATCCGACATCTCTCGCGTTCGCGGGGACCACCAACCCGCCACTCAGCACGCCTCCTCGTGCGCGGGGGCCTCAACCCAGCCACACGGCTCCACGCTCTGGACTAGTTTCAAAAATTGCCGTCAATGGTAGCAAGAAGAGATGCCCCGCCCCCGGAAACTGTCTCAGGCCTCCAAACCACCGCTGAGGTTCGAATCATCATGTTGCTTTTCTCCTCGCATAAGACACCAACATCAGATAGAAGACCGAAACCGCACCAAGAGAGTTCAGCTGTGCTGAACACCCCGCCACGATCCGCTACAGGCCAAGTTGTCCGCGGTTGTCGTTGCCACAAGCGCCGTCCTGCAACGATGCCCCACACCGCACTTGAAGTTGCCAAGCAACTCTAGGCGCCGCGGAATGCTGCACGCAGCCGAACAACACCCGAGTGAAGACCGCCGGCCACCAACCGGAGAGCAGGTGTCTTGGCGTGAAGTAGACAACCCCCTGTTTGCATGCCCTCCGCTAGATTTGTCCCCGCGGACCGGAGCAATCGCGAGTGGTAGGCCGCCGCCGCCGCCGATCGAACGTGTCTCTAGAGACGACGCCTCCAAGGAGGTCACGACGCCCACAGGCGCCGCCGTCGCTCGTCCAGGAGCTGGACCAGGTTTTCACCCAGAGACGTCATGCAGTAGGGTTGCAACTCCCAAATGATGCCCTCAACCGGGAGAGCGACGCCCAAAGATGCCGCCGTCATTCCACCAGAAGGGTCTGGCAAGGGATTTCGCCCGGAGTGTCGAACCACCACTGCACGCGTTCACCGCGATAAGCCTGCACCACCACTGTGACTGTCCAAACTAGGAGGTCGTCACTGACGCAGCACCACTTCACCCCGCCACCGAAACCCCATCACCCTGTGGCCGTCCTCGCTCCCCGGCGAAGCGCCATCGCCGCACCATGCTCGCGCGCTCCTCCACTGCCGTCACCGCGCGCTGCATCTCCTGGGCTGGCGTCATGGGCTGACGCGAGCATCCTCCACTGCCGTCACCGCCCTTTAGCCGCAGCGTGACCCCTCGTTCCGGCCGCGCGCCTCCGGCCCAGGCCGCCGCCGCTCCTTCCACAGGCCGGCCGCCGCTGTTGTCATGCGATTACCGGTTGGAGCTGCCCCGGGCGCCGGCGGCCCTAGTCGCCGCCGCCTCCGCCGCTTCTCCGTGTCTTGCGGCCGGCCACACCACAGCGCGTTGGCCCGCCATTGGATCTCCCGGGCGTCACATATCCAGCCAAGTGAGGCCCGGATCCGCAACCACCTTGCCTCGCCGCCACCGGGGAGGCCCCTGCTAGTGAGGAAGCTCGGACGGTCATGGCGACCGTGCCCGCTGAAGAGCCGCCCGAGGAAGAGCAGGGAGCCTCGTCGCCGCCGTCATGGCGTGCCGCGCGGGCTTCCGGCGGCGCGCTCAGGCGACGGCGCGGCAGAGGGATGCGGAGGGGAGGGAGGTGGTCGGCGGCGGCGGCTTGGCCGCCCGTGTCGCCCACGCAGGGGTGACGCAGGGGCTGGGCTTCCGGCGGTATCTGAGATTTTCATGTATATATTCCGCACAAACTATTGGTAGATCAAGAAATGGCAATTCAACAATATCAAAAATTAAATACTACTGCCAACAGGAGCTTTTCACACTGTTCCTTGCTAAAAAGAACGTCTAGAAACACAAAAAGAAAGGCCTGCAGGATAGCAATGCGTCCCTATATAGTCCCGACTTCGTCGTCATCACGAGATCAACCTATTAATTTCGTTTCAATAAAAAAAGAACATCAGCACATTAATCATGTGACGCTGATGGACCCGATCGAAAGGAAGAAATGGCATTTCCCAACCAGAACCTCACGTGGATGCGTCAGCTCGTCAGTGCGGTGCCAGAGCCGCAGCTTCATCGACGGATCGGTATTCGGATGCGGATGCAGATCGATCATATATAATGTGTCAATTAGATTATAGGGAACGTTTGGTAGTCTTACCGAGCTGAGCGATAGCTCAGCTGGGCAAGCTTGCCCATTCCAGCTAGCCCAGCAGCACGTTTGGTACCTTTGCCAAGCAAGCACCATCGTTTGGTACTCTTTACAGCTTGCCGACCTTGCCGCTTGCTGTGCCGGCAAATTAACAGTGCAATTAGCATGTCTTATATGAAAATCAAACACTTGATAGCTGCAATTGGAAAATATATTGTAATACATTTATTAAAAAATAACTAATCTGGGGCTATAAGCTAATTCTTCAAAAACTAATGAAGCAAATGCAGATTTATCAAAAGGAAAATCATATCGGAGATGGATAGGTACGCATAAACCATCTCTGAACATACTCCTTGACGGACGCCAGTGGCCTTCCCTTCAACATACCAGCAATCTTCTCATTGTTTGCTAAGTATTCTTGCAACTCGAGTCGAACAAATAATGGGTATTCTTCCATGCCATCAATCGTCTTGAATAACTCTTCATTTGGATTGCTCACATGAGTGAAGCGCATGGTCTCACTCATATCACGCAGAGCATGAGTCATCTATGTAACCACACTATCATCACGCTTAATCCTCTTACCTTTATCAGCCTTGCCAGTGGTAGGACGCTTGCCAGACGAGCTTCCTCCATTATTGCCCTCTTGTTCAGGAATGCAGTCTGAATCATACTAAAAATCGGGACTCGCATCATCATGATTTGTGTTCTTATCACCAATACAATCTGCATCCTGAGTGGGATAATCATATGGTGTCTGCAGAATGGTGAACTCCCCAGTTGCATGCTTGTCTTGAAAGATGAATTCCATCTCATCATAGCAATGGATGGGGACGTTAATAAACTTCGCCCTTGGATCTTTGTCCTGTACATGTTCATTGTGAATATTATATTTTATTACCCTACACTAATAATTTATCAAACTGAATGACAACCAAATTGCATTTGTAAGGACATAATACTTACATTAGACATTGTGACGACCTCTGTTTCATCATATAATATCTTTTTCTCCACATCATCAAAGTTTGCTCGGCTTAAATTCTTTGCTTGCATAATAGTCTTCTAATGAGATTTCAGCTTGTGGAACTTGTGGTAAACTTGTCGATGAGTGAAGTTCGTGGCATACTTTGCATTGAGTTGTTGTGCACACTCTCATGATGCACCTCCCGAAAAACCAAATGTCTTCCCTCAGCCTGCATCTTCTCTTTGAAGTAATGCAGCATGTCCTCCACAACCGGGGGCCTCCACACAACATTATTCCCCGCCATATCCTGTATGTGAGATTCCTCAAGAGATTTATGTAAGTTAGCTTAAGTCCAGGCACCAAAAAACAATATATACAAAGTCTGAATTTGCAATTCATAGGGCTATAAGAGTCCATGCAGAAAAAAACAATAAATACATTCTAACGAGTCTGATTACACATATCACACATCCCTAACATTATTCCTATTTCTCCACATATCGAATCGACGGGCCTCGCAGCAATCTGAATGAAGGGGAAGAACGAATCTGTCGCAGAGATCGAATCGACGGGCCTCGCAGCAATCTGAATGAAGGGGAAGAACGAATCTGTCGCAGAGATCGAATCGACGGGCCTCGCAGCAATCTGAATGAAGGGGAAGAACGAATCTGTCGCAGAGATCGAATCGACGGGCCTCGCAGCAATCTGAATGAAGGGGAAGAACGAATCTGTCGCAGAGATCGAATCGACGGGCCTCGCAGCAATCTGAATGAAGGGGAAGAACGAATCTGTCGCAGAGATCGAATCGACGGGCCTCGCAGCAATCTGAATGAAGGGGAAGAACGAATCTGTCGCAGAGATCGAATCGACGGGCCTCGCAGCAATCTGAATGAAGGGGAAGAACGAATCTGTCGCAGAGATCGAATCGACGGGCCTCGCAGCAATCTGAATGAAGGGGAAGAACGAATCTGTCGCAGAGATCGAATCGACGGGCCTCGCAGCAATCTGAATGAAGGGGAAGAACGAATCTGTCGCAGAGATCGAATCGACGGGCCTCGCAGCAATCTGAATGAAGGGGAAGAACGAATCTGTCGCAGAGATCGAATCGACGGGCCTCGCAGCAATCTGAATGAAGGGGAAGAACGAATCTGTCGCAGAGATCGAATCGACGGGCCTCGCAGCAATCTGAATGAAGGGGAAGAACGAATCTGTCGCAGAGATCGAATCGACGGGCCTCGCAGCAATCTGAATGAAGGGGAAGAACGAATCTGTCGCAGAGATCGAATCGACGGGCCTCGCAGCAATCTGAATGAAGGGGAAGAACGAATCTGTCGCAGAGATCGAATCGACGGGCCTCGCAGCAATCTGAATGAAGGGGAAGAACGAATCTGTCGCAGAGATCGAATCGACGGGCCTCGCAGCAATCTGAATGAAGGGGAAGAACGAATCTGTCGCAGAGATCGAATCGACGGGCCTCGCAGCAATCTGAATGAAGGGGAAGAACGAATCTGTCGCAGAGATCGAATCGACGGGCCTCGCAGCAATCTGAATGAAGGGGAAGAACGAATCTGTCGCAGAGATCGAATCGACGGGCCTCGCAGCAATCTGAATGAAGGGGAAGAACGAATCTGTCGCAGAGATCGAATCGACGGGCCTCGCAGCAATCTGAATGAAGGGGAAGAACGAATCTGTCGCAGAGATCGAATCGACGGGCCTCGCAGCAATCTGAATGAAGGGGAAGAACGAGTCTGCTAGGTTTCACACGACTCTTATGACGTGGTTTGAGAGGATGCTGCAGCCAAATAACGGATCCAGTTCGATTTATAGCGTATCAGCCGATAATGGAGTAAAAATCGCTGGAGAAGACGGTGGGATAGGGCGGCGTGGAGCGCGAGAAAGCAGAGAGCCACGGAAGGGATGGAGTTCGTTGCGGACGGACCTGGTTTCGTGCGCACTTTTTCTGGGCGCGGCCGATTTTGCCGTCGGAGGCGAGCGGAATCGGCTCTCCCTCGAGAGCGAGCTTTTTCTGGCCCCGCAAGGTGAGGTTGCCCCTGGAAGCGAGATTTTTTTGATGGTTCCAAATGCCTAACCTAGTCTGGCGAGGCTAGAGCTATTTTTGCCGAGGATCCAAACGTTCCTTATGTCGCTGGTGGAGAGAAGGATCCAAAAGTGGAGCTGCGCACCAATAGGAGACCGCGATTTCAGTGGGCTGGATTGATGACATGGCAGCTTTGCCGAGTGTCTATAAAAACACTCGGCAAAGAGATTCTTTGCCGAGTGTTTTTCTAGACACTCGGCAAATAATTTTTTTCAGCTCGTTCAAAAAATTTAAAATTATCAAACAAATTTTAAAAATAATGAAATTTTGGTATGACACAAATTATATAATATATGACCTATATAAAATAAATTGTACTCAAATTTAAATTCGATCATCACTTTCATTCTAAATCTTAACGAGTACTTTTCCGGAGATTCTTCGATTTACAAGCGACGTGTATGACAACTTACCCGAAACATTCTCAATTTTTTACCACAGACTCTATGTATGATATAATGATCTCATGATAAATCTCATGATTTTTAGAATTTATTTGTTTTTTAGAATTTGAAAATCATCCGAACACACGTTAGTGGTCATAATTCTTAAACAAGATATGTCGAATTTATTTTTATTTCATGGCTAAGATCTTAAATTGGGTTACATAACATGAATATAATTTTTTGACTCATTTCATATTATTATTTGAATCACTTATAGTTCAAATTTTATTTGATTCAAAAAATTGCTTGAAATGTAACTAATTAGTTAAATATAGCAAACAAATACAAAAATATACCAAAATTTGACATTG
The DNA here is from genome assembly GCA_900205405.1 of Echinochloa crus-galli. NCBI lineage: Eukaryota > Viridiplantae > Streptophyta > Magnoliopsida > Poales > Poaceae > Echinochloa > Echinochloa crus-galli. The sequence continues at coordinate 549,143 of OAMR01000451.1, read as the reverse complement.
AGTATTACATGTTGTATGTAGAGAGTAGAAAAAGTTTTAGGGCTAGAAGAGGGAAAAATATTTTTTTTGTCGAGTCTTTGCCTAGTGCTAAAAAATACACTCGGCAAAGAGGTGTTTGCCGAGTGTTTTTATTTGACACTCGGCAATCATGCTCTTTGCCGAGTGTTTTTTTTTGACACTCGGCAAACAACTTGCATACAATTTTTCTACTTCTTATATTTCATTATTTGAATCACTTGTGGTTCAAAAATAAAAAATAACTTAATTCTTTGCCGAGTGTCAAATATAATACACTCGGTAAATATGTTCTTTGCCGAGTGTATTTTTTAACACTCGGCAAACAACTTGCATACAATTTTCCGCTTCTTATATTTTATTATTTGAATCACTTGCGGTTCAAAAATAAAAAACCTTAATTCTTTGCCGAGTGCCAAATCTAATACACTCGGCAAAGAGCTTCTTTGCCGAGTGTATCCTTTTGACACTCGGCAAACAAGCTCTTTGCCGAGTGTTTCTTGTTTGCCGAGTGTCAAGAAAAATACACTCGGCAAAGAGCAAGGCACTCGGCATATACGGGGTTTCCCGTAGTGATTGTAGTCAGATATTATGTAGTAGTAATAGTTTCCAGGCCACAGGACGTGTGGCACACGGATGGTTTAGAATGTAATTTAATTCACAATTGTGGTTTTTTTCATGGGCTTTCATTTATCTCTCTAAGCTACCCTAATTTGTGTAAAACTATATAAGTTTAGTTGTTTTGTTGGTTTAATACGTCTAAAGGCAAAGCTGAGTCTAAACTAATGGTTCATGTTGATATATTACTTGAAATCTATATAACCATGGATCATCAAGTATCCAGGGTAAAGATGATTGATGTAGTGCAATAATAATGATTTAGTGGTGACACGTATGCTATAAAGCCTAGGTACAGGATTTTCAAGTGCCGTTTGAGAAATATAATTCTCTTGAAAGAAAATGGGCCACCTATATATTGTATACGAACTTAGATTGAATTCTAAGTTTTGCAGTTATACTAGTCAAAACTTCGAACGTTTGCCAATATATTAGCGTGACAAGTAATATCAACATTAACCACATTGACAAAAATCAATTGTGGACTACAAGAAACTCGCAACCTTAATTAGAAGGCATAAAAAGTGTCAACCTCTTTTGCCTTGAAAATTTTGTATGTAAGAGTCATATACATAGAATATATTGTCGGAAAAAGAACTAGAAAATTAGACTGGTGAACGACAGATAATGGTATTTATGACTAATAGTTCCTTAACACATCAATGGCCACGATGCATTCGTTTTCTCAACCAAAACTGGTACGTACTTGCTTGGGCTATAGGTTGCACTTCGATCAGTTAATTAAGCTGTGCCATGTAAACTCTAGTTGGCGGCCTGCATGGGCCACTAACAATGCTCAAGTATCAGTCCACAGTCTTACTATGAAGACATGTAAAAGTAGTTATCAATTAGAAGTTACTACACTGACCTGGATCCTTCAGCTTCTTCACAGCGCAAAAGCGCTGATCGTCCTTGTGGAGGTTTCCTGACCTTGATTAACCACACGGTAACTATCGGCTTCGGGCAAAAGGGGCAGGCTACTAGAAAACTTAGCATCTGGTAATATATGGCTTGATCGAGCACGGGGTGTATTTGTTTATTACTATATAGTAGTAGTAGCCTTGGGATGTTTGTCATCTACTACATTTGGAATCCCTAAACCCATGTCGTGCGGGGGAGCATGCTTGGTGATGGTGGTGCCGCTCTTTGCGTCCACATGTACATACTTGATCCCATAACTGACTAGCTTGACTTAATTTTGAAGTTTATCAGTGGGGGCCTTGTCCCAGCAGCGGTAATATTCACAACGTCGCACTAGCTCCTGGGCTATCCTACAACCGCTATCATCGAGGGACACTCTTGCAGCGGCGTCGTTCTTCTTGGCTCAAGTGGCCAAGGCTTTTTTTGCCGGGCGTTTGGTTGGCAGTCTAGTCGTAGGATTGGCTGTTAGTAGTGGTCTGGCTTTGTTTCTTTTTTTGTTTGGGCTGTGTGCTGTAATGGCAGAGGCCGGGAACTTGTTCTTGTTTTCAGGTGGATGTATCATCTTGATGTATTCAACTGGAAATCAATAAAGCTTCCCTTTTCAAAAAAAAAGTGGGGGCCTTGTCTATGTGACATTCAGTTAATTTGTTTATTAATATCATGAGAATACTATCCTTATACATTATCCATGTGTGTTCATGTGACGCTAAACACTAAAATCTTGCATGTATATAATTTAAGGCAACACATTATTATCCCAAGTTTTAAGATCTTTTTCATATCTCAGCTATACCTGAGCATTTTTCGGGCCGGGCCGGGTTCGGGCCGGGCCTGAAAAAAATCCGGTTATTGCGGGCCGAGAAAATCCTACCCATGACCGTCCCATTGGGCACACCGGGCCTCAATTTTCGGGCCGGGCTCGGCCCGGGCCCGGGCTTGGGTTGGCCGCCCGTGCATTTTATAGTGTAAAATAGCTAAAAACAGCATTTCGGGCCGGGCTCGGGCCAAGATTTATTTTCTCGGGCTGCAAGATCTGTGACCACGCCCGTCCAGTAAGGTCTGTGGGCGGGCCGGGTCCGGGCCGGGCTAAAAATGCTCACGTATAATCTCAGCCACGATAGCTCCACCATATATGCAGGTCATCAACAAGTCCAGTGCATAGTTAATTTCTCCTAGCAAGTTTCGAGTATATAGCTACTGCCTACTGCCGCCCATGGGGCCGGGCCGAGCTCACCACTCCCACATCTATGGGTTGGCGTGTTCAGTCACGCGGACGGATGTTACTTTCATAATAAGTGTGACAGATAGATAATTCTTCAAAGTTACCGTTCCCACAGCCGGAGGAAGTAGGGGGAGAGCAGTTATGAGTTTTGTACTATAGAGAAAGCAGCTTTTGTCCAAAAAGACCTATTAACTAATTCCCACCTATTCTCTTCGGTTGGCTTTTGGCTTTTTCGAAAGCAAAAGCACCTCGAAAATCCCAACCAAAGGCACCCTTAGGCCTCCTACAATGGTTGGCTCATAGCTAGCTCATAGAATTTTTTTAATCCATGGACAGTAGCAAAAGTGAAGAGCTAGCTCAGCTCTTGATTAAAAGATAGTCTCATACACGTATTTCGAGATTGTGTGAGGATGACGTGTGGGGTCATTCATGTTATGAGCTATGTGCTAAGAACTAGATCATTGGAGGAGCTGTCTCTTAGAGTGCTTAGAGCTAGGTATTGACCCTTGCCATTGGAGAAGGCCTTATTGCCTCTAGTAAAGTCAGTATTGGTTTAGACACTAGAACATCTACACAACCAACAATTACCTATTTTTGTCTAATAATTTACTGTGAATATTTATAATAGTTTCATTAAATTTATAGATCTATCTCGTGCATCTGTCTCATATTAAAATGTAGTAAACTCACAAATATATTATCGTAACAAATGGTCCATGAACAAAGGTACGCTATTTCTTTTACTACCCGGATGGGCACGTATATATAAATGAAACGCTAATTCGACTATTAGTCTTTTGCAGGACTACCATGTACCATGCCGACAGGGTTGGAATATTGCTAGAGTAAAAAAAAAAATCATCAGCCTCAAATCCCCAAACCTGCTACATCATACAGACATACAGTAGCCTATCACGGTGATAGTATCACCTAATCCTGACATCCCTGTGAAATGATTCCCTATATCGCACGGTTGACCTTCTCTATCCCCAAGGCTATCCAACTGAGCATTGATATTCTAATCTATAAATGAGAATAATCCAGATCAGTTCGTCACACAAATTACACAATTTGGTGCCCCCTACGCAAACTCTGTCATTAAACAACTGCACCAGTGAGGCCTCCTACATGTGCAATAAGTTGTCGTTTTGTCCCATGCCACGAGCACGACATACTGTCCAAAATTCCCTTTTGCCTTTGAGCAAATGTAGCTCAGAGCTAGTAGTTCCGGAAAGTAATGCCTTGGACTGTGGGAAAACGGGTGGGAGACATGGACACTTGTTTCTGGGTGGGGGTACGGTGGCTAGAGGCAATTAATTACACTGCATTGCCCTATTGAAGCATGAATTGTCTGGCCCATAATGTGGTTCTAGCTCCAAATTTGTACTGTGAAGTTGTAAACTTGTAACTATGTTGTGCCTTGTGAGCATATTCACATTTGAATCTTCAGTACTATAAGAACATAAGGAAAGATTATGATGGTTGTCCCTAGCTAAAAGCAGAATATCAATGACAACTGAGTCCATTATGACAACGGATTCTGACAAGTTACTCCCTCTGCGCCAAAATATAGCTAACTTTGGACTTTTTTAGACAGATTAAGGAATCCAGTTGAAAGTTTAAATTGTTCCGCGTTAAACATTTCTAGAATAGAAGATGCTTGATGCATGTGTGTGCCTATTCCACGGACTTGGTGAGCGTTGAATGCAGGAAGATTGGAGATTTCAGGGATGAGCAGCTAGCATTGGGGATGTTGCCGGGTGCAAAGACACACTGCGCCTCTCTTTCTAAAACAAGAGATGAACTAAGCTGGGGAATGCCTAAGTAAACCAAACGAGACATTTTTTACAGTACACCACTAAAACATCCTTAAAAATTCAGAAATAGCTAATATTCATATTTTAACGCTAAAAATAGCTATATTCTGAGACTGTGGAAGTAGTACAATCCCGTAACAGTTCTTACCCCTTTCTCAAATAAGAGAAGTTCCTAATTTATTTGAACCATTTATCAATTTGGAATGAGTTGGGGCTCACTAGTATTCTCTGGAATTATTCCAGCTTTGCATATCTCAACATAATGGTACGCTTTGCTGAGTAAACTAGTAGTTTGCTCTCAACTAACACCTGCTGCTCTGTCCCTTCCCGATCCATTTGAACGATTAGAGGACTGCAACATGCTCAGTTGATTAATGTGAATTAATTATTTGAGATATCTGGTGAGTAATCGGCTATTTACAATACAGATGCAGTACAACATGTATATGAATTAAACAATGCTAATTAAAAGCATTTCAGTGAAAGAGATAATCAGTTTTATGGTTAGATTTTCTTCATCTATTTAGCAATGTTGATTTTCTTAAATTTGTATCCTCCTGCTATTGCTTAGGCAGTACATCAACACTAGATGCAAATGCCAGATACCAATTGGGCAATGTATAGTGTCTGAAAAAAATGAAAAGGCTTATAAGATATACAGACAAAATAAGATCTTACACGTCACGAGCAAGCGATAGCATACAATCCTTGATTCATTTTTAGACTAATATAGAATATGTTAGAGCAAAACCTAGCTATGAGCAAGTGGTTTATTTATGCTGTCATATGGACATATGTGTATTGACCCCACAAGTTGGTTATTATTCTTAGATAATTCACTACGTTTTTTTTTGACCAGTGCCTGCAAACTATATATATAGAGCTAGTTGATGATTAATTATACATAATTTATAGAAATTTGATTTATTATTGTCTTACATAATTTTGGGATAGATCACAGAATCTGCCCAAATCACTAGCCTTAACAATAAAATTTCTAGTTCTAACAGGAGAAATGTGACAACTTCATAAATTTAAGTTTATCACCATGCAGTATTCATTAAGTTTCATGGAAGCCTTCCACTTCCTTTTCTTTCTTTGGCCGATGTAAGGATGGAAAATCCTAACAACGAAACTCAGGCTTCTATATGACAATGCAAGTGAGTTCACTACACCTATAACCTAGTAGGTCCATCACCATATATCCATGGGCAGCTCTAACTTGCTCTAACAACTTCTACTATCAAATAATGACAGTGAATACAGAGGGGTGCCTTTTTCTTAACCATCACACTTTTCTTTCTGATTGTTGTAACTACAAATTAACACCAAGCAGATATTAAGGATTAACAAATAAATTATTTCATGAAATAATGGGCGTTGTACTCAATTCTCTATATGCAGTTTCTGAGGTTTTTCATGCAAGTTCAGTGTCACAAAGGAGAAGGATTGTTTGCCATGCATGTCAAATTGGTACCAATATATGTAGCCATTTCTCGAGAATGTGCCATTGAACGTTTTCTTTTAAAAGAAGTCCAAATTCATAGAAGTATAAAAGCTTGTAATGGTGGGTACAATCGCACTTTCAGTTTTAAATCAACATTTCTTGGTAAAAAGATATACGTGTGCACAATTGCATTTTTAAAAAACAAAAATGGGTGCACATAACCTTTAACACTGGAACCTCATAACCATACTGGAACAGTTTCTCCGCACGATCACGAAAAGAAGAACAACAAAGCACAACTAAAAAGCACAATTGCCTAACAATACCAACCTCTTGGAACCAAGACAACTTTAGCTACCTTGTTAAGCTCACAGGATAGGGCCTCATATGAAGCTTGCTAGCTCGTCGTTGTCACGCTCATGCGCACACACGGGCGGCCGGCCACCGGTTAATTCCTTTATTTCTTTCCAGCGATCGTGTAGTTGAGAGGGAGCATGGAAGCCGTGAGGACGCAAGCCATGCATGACCCAGCGTTCGTGTTAGCATCTCCCTTTCAGGAAGCATATGCAGCGCAGATCATGAGACCATGAAACCTACATTTCTCTTGCCTTTCATGGCATGCCCAATCAGTTAATGTAGGTCCAATATGTCGTATTGCAGATGCAGCCAAACTTCTTCAAGGTTTTATAATCAGTCGGAAAAATAAGCACTTAGTGGCAGTGAATTAGATGGACCAATATATATATAGATTATGGATCGATCAAAGGGAAAAAAATACTTCACTGTTCTTTGATAGGATATGTATATTCGGTAGCATATATATATCATGGCAAGTTTTAGTGCATAATACAAAGTCCACTACAATGTTCAAATCTTACATCAAAAGTCTACCTAGAGCATATCTGCATCGAATCTGAACATTAAGATTTTAGAATTAGCCTCACCGAAACGTTCCAAGCATATTGACACTTCATCTCTTCTGGCTGGGTCCCTCCTGTTGAAATCCTCAGAATGTCCAAACGGGCTCATTCTCTACAAGCAAAAGAGTATGTCAGCGACGTGGACAAGAAGAATACATTTTTTGAAACACAAAAATATACTCCGTATTCCTTTGGTCCTGCGTATATTATCGTGAATTAATGACCAACAACATTATAAAACCAAATATATTTCTTTTCTTTGTGACTTGTGAGCAAGTGGGTGCTTGAAGACGAAGGCTTTCATCCATATAAGAGGGACCACAATGCATACAAGAGGGACCAGGGTATATGCAGGCAGAGGTCAACTAACAAAGCATAGTTTTATGGTGGGGTGTCACGGAGAGGGTGCTCAGATCCACACAACAAGGGCGCCAGCCACCCAAACGAAACAGCTTAGAAAAACGATTTGCCTTTGGATTCGAGCCAGATTGGCCGTTTGGGTCACATGAGCTCGCTAAGCTCCATCTCGTGCATGCAGACTAGAAAAAAAGATCTTAGTAGTGCTGTGTAATAAAGTACTGTATTGCACATTCGCCTCAACTAACAAAAGATTATCATATGGTTGTGAAATGTCATGAGAGGCGAATGTGTTTTTTTATTATCTTTTTGCTCTTTTTTTCTCGTCTTTTTGTCAGGCAAATTAACCGAGTCGGGTCTGAGTTGCGCCTTGCGTCTGGTTGGCCGGCCGGACGGGTGCAATGGGTGGCCCGGAAGGAGCGGAACCCAATCCTGGCCCGTGAGCACGGCCGGTGTCGCTTTCTGAAAGAACAAGCTGCAGCTTCCACGAAGTTGAGCCCTTCAAGATGAGTAGCTAGAAGCTGGCACAACGCAAGCGCTCACACCCCTGACGCCTGTAGGAATCTAATCACTAGTTAAGTAATCTATCCTGGACGTACTAAGTGGTGGTACGGTGGACATATGAATTTTTCAGCGATCCTTGTAAATTATCACAAAGTGTGGCTAATTTCTTTGTATGTTGCTGATGACAAGGTCGAACTGTGTGAAGATCTTCATATATTCTGATGAAGATGAGGCGTGCTAAGGATGTTGCAGATAACTATCGACTGTTTCAAATTAAAAAGATAAAGATTGAAGGATTTGATTGATGGATATCTACAGCTTCCTACCTTTCTAGCACGTACTGTGCATGCATATGGTGCGCTACGTAACACGGATGGACAGCACACAGCAGCAGGCCGGGCAAAACAATTAAGTCTTGGCCAGGCGATACGTACGTTATCGTCCCCACAACCCTAGATCAGCCACCAGTTTCCAATACAGTTGTTGGGAGTACAGATATATCTAACGATTCAGAAAACGAGCAGTTACCTTTTCTTGCAAAAAAAAATGGCAAGATGAACTACTTTTGTAGAAGAGTTGCAGCCATAACAGACAATTATATGGAAAGTTTTGTATTGACACTGTTTAATGTACAATAATCTGATGAAAATTCTCGGAGCTGTATTCTCTAAAAAATTATCTAGAATGATCGAAGCTCGAAGGTAATACCATGTAGCTCTATTTGTATCTTTCCATTCAATTTTTCACTGGATCTGTATTTTTGGAAGTTCAGCTCAGTGATTTGTTGCACGTACAAGCTGGTGGCTATTCTATTACACGCGCTGAGCACACTGTTGTACCATCCCGGCTAGTATCGTTATAAAAGTTTCCCCATAATAGCTCAACTAAAACTGGCATATGATGTGTTGATATCTACAAAATAAAAGCAAGTCATATCTCGTACAGTTTCAGGTGAGGAAATACATTACCAAATAGGGGCGTCTTCCCATGATGACGATATACGAAAGCAGATATGCAAATCAGCACATCTAGACGAATAGGTTTGCTTCCTGCCGTGTGCGGATCATAGTTTTGATTCGATGAAATCATGGAAAATTTCAAAGTGGTTAACCAAACAAAAACCATATAACACATTTAAATCAATGTGCTATGCTAGATATATATTGGAAGTCTTGTTAAGATGGACCCCAAGTGTTAAATGCATTGCAAGTTGGTCATCATGTTGCTCATCTAGCTAGCTTAAATCGGTGATACAGCTTTATATATATCAAGGTCCCCACCATGCTTACTTTTTTTTTGCGAGACACCAAATATGCAGACACTCACACTACCTGAGAACCAGAGATTTGTAACGGGCACGGGCACAGATGGCCTTTGGTAACGGTCATATGGTCCATTACCCTATTTGGATTACTAATAATAGGTCAAAGGTAATGGGCAGTTACTCATAACACGAAGTTGTAACCCGCATTTAACAACGACCGTACCAATAGCATCAACCAGAAACCTAAAATTTCTGTTTTTTGGGCCCACAAAGAGATTTTGTAACGGGAACAGATGAAAGGCCGTTACTTAATAACTGTTATGGGCCTCATGTGTCCGTTACCAGTGCCGCGTTACCTATTTGAGGTTTTCACGTAGTGTCACATGCATGCGCACTCACCTCTATAAATGCAGGCACACACAAAACCCTACCCCAATGAGCACCTCTGATAGACATAGACAACAGATCATAATTAAATGCCTTGCTGTCGAGAGGCACATCGCCTACCACTAAAAAAAGTGTCAGTTAAATTCTCGAATAAATCCACCAACTCTTACTTGACAACACATCGAATAATGTAAAAAGTTCTACAAAACTTGCAAACAAATATATTTGTATAAATTTGATCTTAGTATGTATAAATATAGACACACATGGAAAGAAGGGAAATATATATAAAATTGCATTTCAATATATCTATCTACAATTTTGAAATGTTCAGTCTAAATGTTTGAAAACATGATATTGGTAAAGTGATCTAGATAGATGTAAGAGTATTTTATTAGCTGCACACAAAGTAAAACGTTAAAATTAGGCAAACAAGTGGGTGGAACAGAGATATATATACTCACGGAGTCACGGTAGACTTGCCATGTTACCGTAATAAAAAGGGTACATGTAAATAAGTTTCAGCAACTGATATACTTTAGCTGTAGCCATGACAGTGCGATTTGATTGCTTATTACAGAAACTTACCATTGGAATTGACAACGTAACTATATATCATCAGCTAATATATAGTAATAGTAAGATTTTATACACATAATAAGTTACAGCTAGAAAAGGAGGAGCTTCCAGTTGCTGGGTAATATTGAAAAATAGCCAATGGAATGACACACGTCAGCGACAGCCATCCATGGCCAAGTCTAAGGTGTGTCCCACAAATGATCGACAGACAAGGTGAGCGCGTTAAATAGAAAATTTGCAACTTTCAACGTCAATTGGCAGGCGACCGATCTATCAGCTCAACATCATCGGGTAATCCATCTGAGCAATAGTATAGGCATAGTATATATTAAGCTGCTTCTCTGACCATGTAATGCCTCAAGACCCGAGTCAACTGCCATTTCATTCGAGCCGATCGATCGAGATCTTTTTTTGCTGAATAGGTCGTAGTTAATTTACTCTTTCATGAGCTCAAGAATGCGTGTGAAGGTGGTCGTTTGACTTGCGAATGCCTGTGATGATGACCTCAGCTTGTACATCTAAATTCAAATGTGTGTAATAATGTTCTAGATAGCCAAATAAAATTAGGTGTTCGTACATGCTCAAATAAACTATTTTTTCATCTTTGCTTCTCCTTTTGGTTGTAAGAACCTGCTTTAATCATATTAGATGGTGCTAGACCCTTAAAAGAAGTTGCTTATATATTATTACTCTCCCTCAACCAACAATTTGATTTTCATTAGAACGAAGCCTAAAACGCTGATTCTTGACTACTATTATATAAACTATATGAGATTTATAGTTGTATTGTATATTGTACTATTGAACTAAGTGCTAGACTGCTATAGTGCTTTAGTTTCTATTGGTTTATAAACGATTCAAAAGTTTTGATTGAACTAAGTCCCGTATAAACAATGCTATAGTGCTTATTAATAAAAAAAGTCTATAGCTTCCTACTAAAAAATCCTTTTAAAACAATGAGAAACAGCTTAGGCCCATATAAAACCCTGATGATCTGCTGGAAATGATGCATATTCACACTTTCCTCGTGAATATGATTATTTAGCATTTCAGCCCATTGAAATTCTATTTTCCGGATAAAAATAAAGTGAGGTTATGCAATCATTATTGTTTCATGTTACCTGCAATTGTCTATTAAAAATAGTTTATTATCAGATTTTTTCAGTTTTGTTCTATTCTGATTTTATTTTATATTTTTCTGAAAGCGAAAATAACTGTATAGCGGTATCACAATATCAACTCTTACGGCCTGCATGAATTGGGCATTCATTTGGTATGATAAAACCTGGAGACCAACCATAGTTTTTAATGGAGAAGCAGGTGTCAACTCTTTTGCATGCTTTCCCACAACTAGTTGTCAATTGATAATCAGCACCCCGCCCCACATCCAATTATATAGACCCCCCAGCGTAGCCACTACCCTCTACACAAGCCCAAAATAACAACACTACAATCGCATACTCCCCAATTCCCTCATCCTATAGAAAAATGTATGAAATGGAGTATCACTGTTGAAAACTAGTCAATGTAGTGGAATGGTTGTCCATTTCCCCGTCCTTATATTTTATTCCTACATCAAGCTCTTGCTTAAGCCTGTTCCCCTCCCTAGTATTATTCCCCTCACATTCCCCTCTTCTTCCTTCCCAGTTCCTACTCCCACCAGACACCTCATTCCAATCCTATCATGGTGGTGTAGCGAGACTCAGAGGAGGTAGCAGCTACCTCTGGGAGGTGGAAGAAGGTATGGGAGAGGTGAAAGAGAAGCTTGTGATGGAGATCCTGGAAGATCGTGAGAAGAGATCTTCGGAGAACTGTGTACCACCTGCAGTCCTCGACCTCAACGAGGGCTTCGGCGAGGGGAGCGATGGAGTGGAAGTCGGCGAGGATGCTGACGATGATGAGGAGGATGATGAAGACGACGAAGGCGGTAGCACAAGTGAAGTTGCAGGAGCCGGCAGGAGTTCAAGCAACAGCAGCAGCACCAACCACAATTCCGGGAGCAACAAGGATCATGACATGAATAGCAGCAGCAAGGGTGAGGGCAGCGGCGGCGAGCGTGCGCCGACGGTGAGGCAGTACAACCGGTCCAAGCTTCCCCGGCTCCGGTGGACGCCGGACCTCCATATGGCGTTCGTCCACGCCGTGGAGAGGCTGGGCGGCCAAGAGAGTAAGTAGTCTCTCATGGATTATGCTGTTCTTGTGTATTCAACTTTTTTCTTCCAAATTAATTATTAATTTCCCTTCGATCGGTAAGCTAAAATTTTTGTTTCAACTGATCTATAGGAGCAACCCCAAAGCTGGTGCTTCAGATGATGAACGTGAGGGGGCTCAGCATTGCTCATGTAAAAAGTCACTTGCAGGTAAAGCACATCAGGAACAAGCCTACATGCATCTCATGAGTCATGACTAGTTAGTTGCTGTGCTAGCTGTTTTCTTCACAGAACAAGTGTTGTTGCGCCTAACTTTTTTTTCTGTTTACCCATTAATTTTCTGTGCTTTTCAGATGTACAGAAGCAAGAAATTGGACCACGAGTCTGGACACGAGAGAGCAGCCATCTCCTCCGGTACGGTGCTCATCACAATCCCCTCTCTCCATTTCAGCTAGTTTATTAATCTCGTCGACAGTAGCATACATCGAAAACGCCATGGACATGATCATTTCCTTAACCTTCGCTGCTCAATTTTGGCAGTTTTCTCGCCCATGGACTTCCACATGAGGAGAGGGGACCATCACTTCCATGACATGTTCTTCCAGCGAGCTGCCGGCTCCGCCATCTCCTCCAGGCTGCTCCACAACGGCGGCTTATTCGGGTCGAGCAGAAACGCCGCCGTCTCGCCGGAGGCCAGCCGGCTCTTCGGTCTCCTCCACCGCCGGCAGCCCCCCATGCAAACGTTCGACTTCAAGAACTACCGTAGCCTCAGGTACTCAAACAAGATCAAAAGAACACAACACCACATGTCAACTCAGCTTCCAATCGTCCTTTGATCATGGGAAACCCTAATCATTGTTCTTTCTCGTCTCACACATATAGGAACCAGGAGTGGACGTTCAGCCAGAATGCGGCGGCGGCGGCGGCGAGGGCCGGCGCCATCAATGACCACGGCCCGGCGAAAGGGCTCATCCACGACATGATCTTCAGAAAGGACGGCAAGCCGACGTCGCATCTGTTCGACGTGCGGGATGCCATCGCCTCCAACCGGACGTCCGCGGGTGCCGCCGATCACGGCGGAAGGGTCGGGATCGGGAGATCTGATTGGATCGGCAGCAGCAGCTCATCCCGGCCACTGTCAAGGACAATGTCGGCAGCTGATGCGTCCACGGGCTTTGCGTTGGGCAGTCTCCATCTCCTCTCTAGGGGAAGAGCCGCCGCCGCCGCCGCCGCTGGTAGCAACGGCTACCACCCCAACGGCGACACCAACACGACATCGTCCGATCCCGTTATTAGAAGTGATGCCCTAGCCTCCGGGCTCGAGGTACATACATATCATTCTCTAAAGCATTGACACGATCATGAGTCACTACGACTCTTGACACGTACTGTACTGCTTGCTTCTGCTGTCATGTAGTTGCAGACGCACCTAGAGCCCAAGAATCCGACCAAAGTGATCGGCGGCGAGATACGGACGGCGAAGAGGACGAAGACGTCGATGGAGGAGAACAACAGTGGTGGGGAGCCGGACTTGCAGCTATGCTTGAGCCCCAACGTGGGAGGATCAGGAGATGCCGACAAGCAGGCGAAGAAGAGGAAGATCCTAAGCATGGCGTTAAGTGATGTGGAGGAGGTGGATAGCGAAAAGGAGAAGATGCCGCCGGTCTCGCTCTGGCTGTCACTCCGGGGTGGCGACAACGGCGGCGAGGGGAGCGGCGGGGATGCCGGGAGGTTAGAGGCAGCGACAGGTAGTAGCAGCAGCAGCAGCAAGAAGGCCGCTCTGGGGCTGAGTACTTTGGATCTGACCATGTCGATAAAGGCATTGGAGTGAGATCTTTCAAGTACTTGTCCCAAGGCCTTCCAAAACTTGCACACTGCACCATGAGAGATTAAGTAATAAGATTGTTAATTTAAGTTAACCGTGCTTCCAGACCATATACAAATACATATATTATGTTCAGTGACATGCACTTAGCTAGACTGTTTCTCTCTAGTATCCATACTAGCATACATGCTCAGCTCATTTTTTTGGACACGCTGTCAGAGTAAAGGCATATAAAATGCAAAAAGATACAAAAATCACCTTCACTGTCATCAATAGTAGTTAAAATCATATTCCCTCGTCAATAATTAGTTCTAAAATTTGTTCAAATATTATTACTCGTGACTGAGTACTCATACTCTCAGTCATGTAAAAATTAGTGTTATTCTGCTCATTTCATAATATCATAGTGTATGTAGGATTAGAAGCGCCTCTACAATTCATACATATTAAAGTGTACTCCCTCATGTCACAAATACTTGCCCGAAGTACTTTCTGAGACCAATCTACACTTTTTTATGAAACTTAATATTCTAAAAGCTATTTGTCGTCAAATATTCTAAGACTTTGCCTTGAGCCTTGTCTAAATTGTGTACTTTAAAAAGGGGCGACTACATTGACAGAAAATTCTAATAAGAAACATAATTTTAACTAGTTATTTAAGGAAATGATGGAGTAATTATTTTGGGAAAAAGCTGGCGAGGATATACACACAATAATTAATTTGATAATAAGAATTTATGCTTTAGTCTAATATATATATATAACAGGAATGGCTTTTAACTATGTGTGCCAATAGTGGATTTGATGTGCAAATGTGCAATTCATGTTGTTAGTATACTATGTACGTGTATATTGGGAATTTATACTAATATTGCTTAGGCATATAATAAGAGCCAAGAAACTTAATATATTAGCAAAAAACAATATTTCCTGTGAAACAGGAACAATTGACCAATGTGTATTTATTTACTCATTTTTGTATGTATTCCAGAAATAGAATATACTCAAATCTATAAACGTGCTATAAGTTATGGATACATATTATTTAGGAAAACTGTGTACTGTACAAAGTGAATAGAACTTTCTATATGAAAATATTGTTTTCATTAAATCATTAATGATTTTCTGAGAATGTGCCTTGGTATTTGTAGGATATGCATATAGTATATGTTCCTTTTTTGGCACGTTATAGCAAGATACAATATAATGTACATACAAAAGACAACATACAAAAGACAAGCAATAAAATATTATAAGACTTTTAGCTTGTGTTTGGTTTCCTGGTGCATTCATATTTCTCTTGACATGAAAACCGGTAATAATACACTAGGAAGCTACCTAGCTAAAGCTTTTTATGCTATCTGAGTTTAGTCAATTAGACTCAAGGATATATTCTTTGGGACATACGTTACACAAAGAATATGTTCAGTTTTGAGGCCCTTGTGCTTCATATTGTGTTAGTCTTTTTTTTTAGCGGATACATATTGTGTTAGTCAGTGGCTACACTTAGCGATGAAAATGATTCATTAAGTTGACTAAAACGGTAATACTCCTAAGTTGTATAGGGACCTAGCTATGAAAGTAATTTCATGCATGTTCAGCTACCTATTGGCCGGCCAACACTGTGTAGGTTGAAGTTATTCTAAGCTTGTGCGCCAATGCTAGGCTTTAAAACATAGATACATAACGTCATGTACGTAGACCGCAGACTTTGACTATCCATCTATGCCATGCATACTGGTATGTGGGGTCTACTAGCAGCTCGATCTACATACATGGGTAAGCTGAACTGGATATATTATGTATTTTATTACTAAGTAAAGGACTAAATGTCTTGCTGAGTAGTACATACTCAAGTTTCTTTTTTGGAGGGATTAAAAGCAGTCAAAATAATCTCTTATTTTAATGTGGCGCCCTTGTGCTCTGTTACTCTGTATAGCTTGGGTAGCTAGTGCGACTGTGGAATGGAAGTAGTTTTTTTTTCACTATTTAGATTAGGGCGGCGGTGTGGTCGTTAGATGTTAATAAGCTAGGTGTTGCATTGCATGGAAAATTGGAAATAACTTCGGTTGTGTGGATGATGCTGGTGAGATCGAGTTTTTAGCGACTTGAGGAAAATATCCACACGTAGAGGGCTAGAGGCATAGCTAGGTTTGGGGGATGGAAACGTGACATATATGCCAGCCGGCCTAACCTAGCACCAACACAATCGCTGAGCTTTTTTTCCTATGGAAATTGGGATTTTGCTGTGAATGATAAGTTTATATATATAGTTAATCGCAAGGCTTTTCATATTTTTTATTTGACCGTAGGCGTTTTGGTCAAGGCCGGGTAATATATTATCCATTATCAAAAAAAGTTAATCGCAAGGCTCAAAGGATATCTTTTAGGTCATGGTAAAAAATAAATTTCTAAGCGCTTTTTCTCTAAAGAAACGATGGTACCAGCTAAAGTGAGATGTTTGAATTTCAAATGAAAATATATATTCCCTGAATTGGTAGATGGTTGGAGATAGAGAAGTGTTGAGGCTTCCTTGGGTTCTCCATAATATAAGATTTGAAATCTTCCAGTAAGTTGTCAAAAAGATAATTTTAGAGAATTCTCAATACCACCCTTATATACATTTTTTTTTGCGAAGCACCCTTATATACAATGATAAAAGGGCATCTCAGGAGGTTCCAATTCAGTCCTATAAGTTTTCTCCGAAAATATATATATTTACTGTTCAGCATTAACAGCTACTGACACGACACCCTGGTGAGCTTGAGAAGAACACAAAAAGGAGGAGACTGTTAGCCTTCAGCAGCTACATGAATGTGCAGTCATATCCAACATTCATCTCTCCATGCATACTTCATAGCCATTTGCGTAGGCTATCTGCCCCACGCACGTTAGCACGTTTGAGAAGAATTGAGACCAAGAGACCGAAGACAAGAGACGCATTAAACCACCGGACCGGAGGGGCACAGCGAGATGACAGCCTCTGACCAATACATTGCCGTCCATGAAGCACTACAGAATGTTGCCGTCGTGTCACCGCTAGCTGCTCCTTCCTTGACGTTTTCCAGCTCGTGCTGAGACCACAGGCCCAGGTCTTCCGGGTTATTTTTACAAGAACGGGTGATAAGCAGGTCGCCTCCGACCTGCGCGCGCGGCCGGCGCCAGAGATTCCAACGCCGAGCCGAGGCCTCACGCAGCGGCAGCCGCAGCTAAGGCCCCGCGACGCGGACCATTCCTCCAACAAACCATGCCCCACGATTGACTTGGGAGTTTGGCTGTGTTCCCGTGTCTACATCTCGTATTTCAGCGTCAGGTACACACTCTTACCATATATAATTGAGTTGCTATAGCTAGTTCCACGCGGATGCTTGCAAGTTTTCAAACTGGGTGGTGGATAGTCTTCATGGTGGCTAGCGCTTGAGAGCGCGCTAATCGTGTGCTAGAACCTTATTTGGTCATCAGGGCACTGGTGACGGGAATAAATTAGGTGGCGAGCTGGGAATAAGACATGGTGTGTTTTTTGTTAAATATGAGACATCAGAAGCACTGACGTTCACTTATCAGTAGCTTTCTCGATCTTGTAACTGAGCAAAGAGCAATAATCCCCAGTTCCCCACTCTATATGTAGATCCTAGAATCGATGATAGCATCAATCGAATCTCCATGAGGAAGACATCACACACAGGCACGCGGGGCTGGGTCAGGCTGGGAGACACTGGAATTTCTAGGGCATTTTTCGAAAATAAAAAACCAGCAGAGGTTCTTATGCATGGGTGTTTGGATTCTAGTAGAGTTGCGGCTAAGCTCTGCAGTTTTGGGACTATTGGGCACTCCAGCAGAATTTGGTTTGGAGGGTCACTAGAAATTAAACTAGTTATATAGTGGGAACTGTCGATGAATTATGTCGAGCACGTCTAACCGGGGATACCCCCAGGAGTAGATTTACGAGGGTCTCGCCGAGTTCTAGGAACGATGGTGCACGAACAACACAATTTAGACAGGTTCGGGCCGCGAATAGCGTAATACCCTACGTCCTGTATGGTTGATTGTATTTCGTATATCTTTTGGAGGGGTCCCTGCTCCGCCTTATATAGTCTGGGGAGCAGAGTTACAAGTCGGTTACAACATCCTAGTCGTATACAACCTGGAGTACTACAACAGAATACTTTGGGGAGTCTCCTACCAGCATACGACTAGTTTATCTAATCAACTACGCCGTCTTGTACCATAGCCGACTAGTTTAAAGTAGTCGGATCAAACATTCCTTATCGAGTAGTTTAATCCTTGGATGAGTGGTCCTAGGGATCCTGGTCCCACAAGCCCCCGAGCATCTTGCCCCTTTGCTTTAAGTCTTGAATCTGTCTTCGAGTAATTGGAGCTAAGCACAAGACGCTCAGAAATCTTCATCTTTAAATAATTTCCATTGGAGTGCATCTATTGATGCACCCAATGGGTGTAGCCCCCGAGCCTCCGACTACTTTTTAAGTAGTCGGAGGATCAAAAGCAGTCTTCAATCTTCATCTTGAGTAGTTCAATGGTGTGCACCGAATAGGTGCACCCATTGGGTGTAGCCCCCGAGCTTCGAGTAGTTTCATGAAAACTAGTCGAAGATTCGAAAACCATTATTCCTTAAATTTCGGAAATCAAATCCCTGATTATCCGCTAGCAGCCCCCGAGCTTTAAAGCAAATATATTTGGTTTAAAGATCAGGACAAATCTTCTGTAATTTGCTACCAAACTGAATATCCGGATTCTTCGCCAGTGATTGGATTTGGAAAATTATCCCGTGAAAATAGGCGGGAAAATAGAATGTGAGGCGCCGTCGCACTGTAGCATACAGTAACCCTAACCGGTCATTATATAGATCCGGTTACTTCCGTCCTGTAGAATACCTTGTTAGGCCGTCGCAGTCATTCCTTTGAGCTTGAAATCATCCTCGTTCTTCTCCAACCGCCAATCACACATTCTCGGGTGAGATCTGCTTGGTGCAGCCCCCGAGCTTGTAGTTAGTGTATGCGAGAGAAATCCAAAGTTCTTGAGCGAGCCACGATGTCGACGCGCGGAAGAGGTGCCGGAAGGGGAGGCAGGAAGAGAGCGTCAATCCCAACTCCCTCAACCAAGCCTGCGCTCGCAGATCCACCACCTCCATCGCTGGCATGGAAGAAATGCACTGCCAACACTGATGAACTCAACTCCCTTGTGGAACAAGGTTTGCTTCTTGACCAAGTGTCACTTGAGTGGAAATCCCGTTGGAATCAAGAGTTCCCTACTGAAAATAATCAAGAGATTCCACTATTTATCTCTTTCTGTGAGCGCGGAGTCGGATTACCCATCTCTTCATTCTTCAAAGAATTCCTTGCTTTTTATGATCTCCAACTCCACCACTTGAATCCCAATGGGATTTTGTACGTTTCTGTCTTTGTTCATGCCTGTGAGGCATTCTTAGGTATAGAACCTAACCTTCCCTTATTCCGGTCTTTGTACCACATCAAGCCACAGCCTACCCATATAAAAACAGAAGTAGTCGGTGGGGCTGGAATCCAATTTCGCCAGAATATGCGGGCGAAATGGTTTGAAATGCCTCTGATGGACTCCTGTGGCGACTGGAAATCCAATGTGGCGACTGAAAATCCAAGTGGTTTACCATTGGTAAGTAGTCGTGAACCCCTTGAAAGTTCTATTGAATAATTCAATGCTATTTGCCAGTATGATAACCAGTTGCTTATGCCTTGAAAACAGCAGGAAACCATTCATCGAGTTGTCCTGAGAAAGATGGGTGGTACCCGAAGAACCAAGCCAACTGGAACTCCAGGCCAACTGCTGAAGAAGCTAAAGATGTACCCGCAATGTTGAAGCGGGTACAAATGTTGAAAGACAAAGGCCTTACTAGAGTTGGAATAGCTTTCAGTTTCATGAAAAGGAGGATCCAGCCACTCCAAGAGCGAGTCAATCTGGGATTTCAATATGAAGGAATGTCAGATCCATCTCGTACAGTTCCTGAGGACATCTCTGATGAGACAGTCCTTATGCGACTGAATCGCATGTTTACTGGTGTTAGTGAGAAACCAGTAATAATTGGAGAACTATCAAAAGAGCAACCGCTAATGCTAGAAGTAAGTAGCCATAACACTCATGTAGTATCTCTTGAATGATCACATTATTGACTGTGTTTTGAATGATGCAGGACGAGCTACCATCACTTCTTGCCGACAGAGAATGGGCAGATCTTGAAAAAAGTTCATCTGAAAAAACCCGCAGCGACAAGATAGTGGATATCAGCGATGATGATGAAATTGTAGAAGACTCGGACATCAGTGTGCCGCCTCAGATTATGACTACCAGTAAGTGTCTTTATCACTCAACAGCAATATATGTCGATTCTTAAATTTTCCTGCTGATGTAAATATGCCATAACTGTTCTAGGCTTCCCAACATCCGCTCGAAAAAGAAGATCCACTCGAAGCAACACTCCCAGGTCAGATGACACCATGCCATCTGGTAGCCCAACGAAGCGTATCAAGTTGTCACGGATGATCACTGCGCCGCAGAGTTCTTCAACTTCGAGTGCTTTACAAAGTACTCAATCTGGGAGTACGACTGTGGGACCTTAGGACCGGCAATCCACCTGGGGGTACCCGAGTGGTTGATTTGTAGGCGGGTCGATTGATGAACTAGCGACTTGATGGTACACAGGAGGCACTGATTTAGATAGGTTCGGGCTACCCGGAGGTATAATACCCTACGTCCTATGTCGGTGGCGTCGTTTGTATTGCTGGAACCCGGCCAAGCTTCAGGAAGCTAAGCAGGGTCGAGCGTATGGTTTACAGGGTGTGTTGCGATGCCCTCGTGGGGGTGCCCTAGGCCGCTTTATATAGGATAGCAGGCTAGGGTTTACAAGTCGGTTTCCATCTAAACCTACTTGTCTCCGACCAGGACTCTAGTCCGAGTCGGTTACAACTGGAATATCCCTGGATATCCGGACGAGCCACCCGCCGGGTCTTCATTGGCTTGTCCATCAAGTCAGGGAGCCCATATGAGGCCGCCTAGGGGTCGGCCCATGGGCCTGTCAGAGGTAGGCCCTGGACGCCGTATTCAGGTCTGACAGTGGGCCCAGGGGTACCCATATCCCACAAGCCCCCGAGCAACGTGCACCCGGAGAGCCACAGGATTGACGGAGTGCCGAAGCCAATGAGGTCGGCTGAAGGTGCTTCTTCATGTAGTTGGCACAAGGGTGGGCGGTGCTCAAAAAGAGAGAACACCCAACACGACGCCGAGTCCTTCGAGGTAGTCGGTCGGTCCTCATGAGGGCCGAGTACAGGGCGACGATTAGGAGCACTGTACGTACAGTAGCCCCCGAGCGTTGGGTTGGTTAGTATAAGCGAGCCAAGGCTAAAAAATGGTTAGTATAAGCGAGCCAAGGCTCAAGAAATAGCTGAACAACGTGTGTGCCCAAGAGTTGGTGAAGGCTTGCTACCACCAAGAATGCTTTTCCGAGTAGAGGGGCTTGCTCAGTCAAACTGGCTGAGTTGTATGTAGGTGAGAGCGTGCTGCCACCAAGGAAGGGGCCGAAAAATTTTACTGGCATCCGTGACTCAACAGTACAGATAAGTATGGACCGAGCCTGCTCTTTGTAAACTTTGCGAGTCGCAAAATGTTAATATGAACATGTTCTTTTGGTGGTGGTGAACTGTGTCCGACCGCTTGGATGGCTCAGTAGAGGTCGTATAGACGTACAGAAAACTTACCAGCGCCCAGCCCCCGAGCTTGTGAGGGACCTGGCATGGTTCTCTTGGAACGCGCCGAGTCGGTGTACGGCGCCCAGCCCCCGAGCATGCGAGGGACTTGGCTTGGTCCTCTTGGAACGCGCCGAGTCGGTGTACGGCGCCAAGCCCCCGAGCATGCGAGGGACTTGGCTTGGTCCTCTTGGAACGCGCCGAGTCGTAGTGCGGCGCCCAGCCCCCGAGCATGCGAGGGACTTGGCTTGGTCCTCTTGGAACACGTCGAGTCGTAATACGGCGCCCAGCCCCCGCGCATGCGAGGGTCTTGGCTTGGTCCTCTTGGAACACGCCGAGTCGTAATGCGGCGCCCAGCCCCCGAGCATGCGAGGGACTTGGCTTGGTCCTCTTGGAACACGCCGAGTCGTTGTGTGGCGCCCAGCCCCCAAGCATGCGAGGGACTTGGCCTGGTCCTCTTGGAACACGCCGAGTCGTAATGCGGCGCCCAGCCCCCGAGCATGCGAGGGACTTGGCTTGGTCCTCTTGGAACACGCCGAGTCGTTGTGTGGCGCCCAGCCCCCAAGCATGCGAGTGACTTGGCCTGGTCCTCTTGGAACACGCCGAGTCGTAATGCGGCGCCCAGCCCCCGAGCATGCGAGGGACTTGGCTTGGTTCTCTTGGAACGCGCCGAGTCGTTGTGCGGCGCCCATCCCCCGATCATGCGAGGGACTTGGCTTGGTTCTCTTGGAACGCGCCGAGTCGTTGTGCGGCGCCCAGCCCCCGAGCATGCGAGAGACTTGGCTTGGTTCTCTTGGAACGCGCCAAGTCGTAGT
>OAMR01000451.1:467464-485560 GCA_900205405.1 Echinochloa crus-galli | reverse complement strand
TCGCCCCGTCAAAAGCGGTCTGACCGGTTTCATAAAGCGGTCTGACCGGTTTAGCTTCAGGAAAGCGGTCTGACCGGTTTCATCAAGCGGTCTGACCGGTTTCGCTGCAAGGCATCGGCGACGTCGTTGGCGCGATCTCGTGTCAACATATTTTGGCGACTCCGCTGAGGAAGAAAGCAAAGGGATCTGTTACTATGGTTAACCTACCAAAACCTAGTGACATTGATCCTGATAACATCGTTAGGCCGACAGTTGATGAATTGTCGGCTTAGGATGGTCAAGCTTATGAAGCCTTCTGGAAGGATCATGAAGAAAAGGAAGCCCGACGTAAAGCAGCAGAAGATGAAAAAGCGCGTCGGTGGTATTTATCTCACTTCTCCAAGAATCGGAAGGGCGACATCTCCAAGGACAAGGAGGTGGTCGTCGTTTCGAGCGAGGATGAGCAAGATAAGGTACAAGCCAATGTGAGTACTACAGCATCACCTGTTACTTTGGAGCAAATTAATAGCTTATTCGTCAATAGTCAAAGACAAATGTTTGCTACTGTCCAAAACATGATTGATAAATCATTAGGAAAACAACATTTGCCTAGTGATAATAATGCTCCTAAGTTTAATGTGGCTGGTACTTCACAATGTAATGTTGTGCATCCTGAATCATCGGCAACACCCATGCCTCAATTTGGCATGCCAATGAATTATTTTGAAGGTCAAACAGCTCCAGAACAATACAGTCCAAACAATGCGGTCAGACCGGTTGTACAAACCGGTCAGACCGGTTCTGAGGGACCGGCTTCAGTCGGTCTAACCGGTTCTGGTGCTTTAGTTGCTGTTCAATCATCTCTTGAACCAATTACTTGTGTACCTCCTGTTCAGGCTGATTTTAGCCGAACAAATGGATTTGCTGGTAATTATGTTCCTCCATATGCAACTATAAATTATCCGGTCAGACCGGTTTCCCGAACCGGTCAGACCGGTTTTGTAAACATTGTCAAAATGCAAATTGGACTTCACCATTGCGTAGCTCTCGTCGAGACGATCAAGATGCATATGTGGAACGCCTATTTTGGACTCCGGATGAGAGAGTTATGACTTCGGGAAGAATCTTCACCTGGGTAAAACCGGTCAGGCCGGTTTCCCAAACCGGTCTGACCGGTTTGGACCTGTAATTTGAGTAGGATTAGGACTCTATTTTGTCCCATATTGTAAACCGACTCAACGGGGTAAGACCATCCCACCCTATAAATATAAAGGGCCAAGGCTCAAGTGTTGCAAAGAGCTTTGGCTCAAGAAAGCCGAAGTAAGGATTCTAAACCTAAACCCGATCGTTTTGGTGTGCATACCATCAATTATGATTCTTCAGACGATGAGGGTAAAGAGGTTTATGCTGCTGAATTTGTATGGCCATCTAAAGATAATCCTAGCACTTGTGCTTCTCTCAAGCCGGTTCGTAAAAATCGGCACGAAGAAGTCAAATTTACCTTTGATGTATCTAAGTGTGATAGGATCTTTGATGAGCTTGCAAAGGCTGGGAAACTGAAATTTTCTCATACTATACCGCCGAATGATGAGTTGAAACGGCGAGCTTATTGCAAGTTTCATAATACTTATTCTCATGCTACCAATGATTGCAATGTTTTCCGTAGGCAAATACAATCGGCCATAGATCAAGGACGATTGATGATTGGTATAATGCAGATTGATGAAAACCCTTTTCCTGTGCACACGCTTGAATTGGTGAATCCGAAAGTGTTGATTCGGCCGCATCAAGCCGAAAAAGCTAAAGGGAAAAATGTGATCATTGGTAAAGAAAGACCTACAAGTTCAAAGATGCCATCACAAAAGACCCCTCTGTTCAAGTTGAAGACTCAAACACTCGGGGGGCAAGACAGGAGCAAAGACACCGGTTCTGCACAAACTGGTCTAACCGGTTATAGAACCGGTCTGACCGGTCAGCATGGGAACTTCAAAGACAAAGTGAGGCCAAGCTTTGAAGAGCTCCTGGCCAAGTATAAAAAGAAAGGGGCTGCTCAGAAACGAAAGAAGCTTCAGAACAAAGTCAAGGATGTAAAGCCATCACTAGGACATCAGAAGCAATCAATGCATATACAAGAATCAGTGGAGCAATTTGAAGAGGTGATCACAGCAAAGTCAGCAACCATCAAGCAGGTATGGAGGCCAAAACAAGTTGTTTCATCATCAATTTGAATTAAAGCAAGGTATGGCCGATAATATATATTTATCGCCCTTAGAGCTAATATATAGCCGGTGTATTTTTCATCATCGTCCTTAGATGATTTTGGTCCATAAGCTTATTTTTTGGCACGCAAGCTTTGCCAAAAAAACAGGGGGGGCATATGTTGACGACCAAAATTGGCACAGCGGTGCAAACCAGTCTGACCGGTTTGCAAACCGGTCAGACTGGTTTTGGAAGCATTGTCAAAATACAAATTGGACTTCACCATTGCGTAGCTCTCGTCAAGACGATCAAGATGCATATGTGGAACGCCTATTTTGGACTCCGGATGAGAGAGTTATGGCTTCGGGAAGATTCTGTACTGGAAAAACCGGTCAGACCAGACCGGTTTGGGTCTGAATTTGAGAAGGTTTAGGACTCTGAGTTTCATACCATATTGTAATCGACTCAACGGGGTAAGACCTTTATCTTTTTTATCTTATTTATCGTTTTCTTTACTTTTATGTTCTGCATTACTTTTATCTCCAATTCCTAGCTCTTCCAACCCCCTGTATGTGCTGTTCTTCTCTCGTCTCGACGACGTTTGAGGGCGTTCTAGGTGGCCTGCCGACCCTAGAATAACCCTAGACTCTCAAGCTCCGACGGGGTCCCTCCCGAGCTCGAGATTTTAGGTTTTCACCGTCGCTCCGTCAAAAACGGTCTGACCGGTTTCGTAAACCGATCTGACCGGTTTCGTTCAAGGCAGCGGCGACGTCGTTGGCGCGATCTCGTGTCAACAGTCGTATATGCTTGAATTAACAGCACAACGAATGTTTTGCGAGGACACCATCTTCCTGTAAACTAAGACTCGATGTTTCTGTTTGTACTACCATGAAGAGAGAACTGCATAGGGAGACATTGCCAATACCAAATCAATCTTTAAAACAACAAGTGCACTAAACAATAGATTATCTTTTGGAATGCACAATGATGAGAAGTGTACACCATGATACACACTACTAGATGAGAAAGGGCATATACCTAATTTAGCTACCTAACAACAACAGTGCCATGATACACCCGTGATACAGCAATAAGGCATTAACACTGTCAAAACTCCTAAAACTTGCTATCAAGCTGTTTAAATAAAAATTAAAGATAATCGAGCCACGCCCAGATGTCGGAGTTCACCGATCATCCAGATGAGTTGTTGGAGGCGATTGGCTCACCACCCACCTCCGGCAGTCCGTCGACGAGGCCACGCAGGCCGGGCTTGAGCTCGTTGTCGCAGAACTGCCGGTACTCGGCGGCGTCGCCGGCCTTCTTGCACACCTTGACCATGACGAGCTCCGGCGTGAGCTCGAAGATCCTGGTGGAGATCTGCAGCGCGCCCCTGCTCCCGTTCCCCTCGATGCTCACCTGGTACTCCTTGCTGCGCGCCGTGAGGCTGACGTGCCCGGCGATCTCCTCCAGCTTGGAGATGATCCTGGACACGGGCGCCGCGGACACGAACCGCATCTGCTCGCCGGGCTCCTCGAAAAGCCCGGTCAGGTTGAGGCTCGGCGAGGACGCGATGATGTCGAACGCGTTCAGGCTCTTCGGCCGGCGTATGCGCGGGGAGGCCTCGGCGGCGGCGCCGGATGTTGTCGGGCTTGATGTCGCGGTGGTAGACCCCGAGCGAGTGGCAGTAGTCGAGCGCGGAGACGAGCTGGTGGAGCACGCGGCGCGCGGCGGCCTCGCCGACGCCGCGGCCGGCGCGGTGGGCGATGTGGGCGTCGAGGGAGCCGCCGCCGACGAACTCCATGACGACGAAGATGCTGCGCCTGGTGGCCATCACCTCGTGGATGCGGACGACGTTGGGGTGGCGGACGCGGCGCATGATGTCGATCTCGCGCATGACCTGCTGCTGCACGGCGCCGGACTTGGCGAGGTGGTCCTTGTCCATGATCTTGATGGCCACCTCGTCGCCGGTGTCCACGCTCCGGGCGTGGTACACCTTGGTGAAGCTGCCCCTGCCGAGGAGCATGCCCAGCTCGTACCGGCCCATGAGGAGGCGGGGGACTTTCCCCATGGCGAGCGAGCGAGCGCGGCGCCGTCGCCCTGGCCGCCGGCGGCGGCGGGAGCGCTGTGTGCGTGTCAGGGCTTTTTGGTCTGTTGGGGGCAGGCTAAGATGGCATCGGGGAAGGAAAGGCGTTAAATATAGGTGGACGAGACGAGAGGAGGCTAGGGCGAACGGGATTCGGTGGAGGCGTTCGCCGTCACGGTGCGCCCTCGCCCTCGCGTAGAGTTCGTCCGTTCCACGGAGGCCGTGTTGTTTGGATCCGGGGTGGGACGGTTGGGTAATTCGATGGTTGGATTTCGGAATTCTAATCGTGTTCGCAGTTTGCACTCGAAATCTAAGTTAGCGTGGGCTCTATTAATGTGCAATCACAATTAGACCTAATAACCAATTTGTATGTATGGCGATTTTGATTGAACCGGTGTTTACACAGGTATTTTTAAAAATAATTTTAATTAAATATAGATGTCTGTATGGTCGGATCATACATCCACCGTCGAATGGCCAAGAACTGAAAAATAACTGTACTAATTCCACGGAAGGCTCTATGAACCTACTGAAATAATAATCCATCCATCTGAAATTACAAAGTGTATTTTCTTTTGATAGGACAAGGATTTGACCGGCAATTATTCCATTTTTTAGGCAGCAATCACTACATTACTATATCATTCTGCAATAAAAATATAACTGTAGGCAAATATTTTTCAATATAAATGAACTCAATAACATAAATTTTGACGGCCGATGGGGCCCGCCGCATCCCAGCCACCGTTGTCCGACCGTCTGCGGGTGCAACGAATGGCGCATCCTGACCGTCCGAGGGTGCCACGACAACCACGTTCTAGCCGTCGAAGGGTGCCATAGCTTTTGCGACCCGACCACTAGTGTTTTTCTCTCTGTAAAAACCAACACTAGCCACCCGCCACCAACCAGCCAGCAGTATTTTTCTCTCAACAAAAACCAGCACCAGCCAGCCGAAGAGGGCAATTGTTGCTAGAAATTAGTATGAAGGAATATTTATATATCCTAAGTGAAACAAAATTAGAGGAGAAACTTAGAGTTGCAGTGGGCCTAACAGTTTTGATGGTGATGTACAAACACTTTATATGCTTTCTATTTGCAAGGTATCCTGTTTCGTAAACAAGAATTGATTAGCAAGTGAGAATTGTATATACTAGCATATTCTGATGCCATATATCCAAAAGTGCCAATAGCCTCTGTGGATGTATTGTCTGTTACAGCCTCGACCAAGGCAAAACAAGAAATGGTGGGCCTTAGTCTAGATGCAGCATGATATTGGAAGGCTTCAAGTCTCTACGGATGAATGTTGGCTGGGTTAGGTCATGTAGATACTCCCTCCTACAACATTCAGCCATATCTTCATTCATGGCACCCATGTGAGGGGATTATGACCACTCTGCTGCTACAGGTGGTCATGCAATGTACCGGCTGACATATACTCATAGACCAACAGCATTTTATGTTGTGAGTGTAGTAACCAAGTAGTACAACCAAATCACACCAAGACCCTCTCAATGTTGTGTGTAGTAACAAAGTAGTTAAACTAAATTACGGTGATTGAGTTTTCCAATATCTATTTTAAATAAAACCTCTTTTACGTGCTCATATCCCACAGTGTCACTATTGAATCTCTTGACAATAATCAGCTCCTCACTTAGAGTCCCTTTGAAGCCAGCCACATAGCCCCCTTTACCTATGTTAGTCACCCAACAATAATAGAGGAAGGTATACCTGTTACTAGTACAACTTGGGCTTAATGTGTGCGGCGATCTTTATCGGGGTGGCATCTGATGGGTTGGACAAGAAGAGATTTGCATAGCGTTCGTTGTTAGTTGAGAGAGATGATGTGGCTATGTAGGGGTAGGTGAAGTCTGCTTCTCAGCATGACACGTGTTGTGCCATTGTGCAGGACAAACGGAAGTGGACGTTCGTGCTTCGGCAAAGGGGCTTCGGCTAGCAACTTAATTGATAAAAAAATATGGTGCTTGAATCCGATTGTGCTAGGATATATTGCATATACATTCAAGAAGAAACAAGGTTGATCATCTAATATTGGTTTTATTATCTAAAAAACTAACGCAATGATGCAGCTTATCTTGGCGAGTGAGATCATACCCGTAAAGTTATAGCATAGCAACTTACCGCATTTGTTAGCGCAACTAGCAAAGAGAAATGTCCATAGTCCATACTACAATTTTGTTGGGACAAGCATGTACTTGTATTCATCACCATGTTGGACTCGTGTTTACTATTTCTCTTTATTAAGCAATAAAACTCTTATTTAGCCAAAAAAATAGCAATGGTAAAGAAGAGAAGAGACAATGAACCATACATGAAAAAATGGATATATCCGATTTCTAGAGAGTATGCATACATGATCAAAAAATCATGTGTCTATCACCTAAGTTTCATTTTTTCGGTGAAGGGGGGCATGTGCCCACTCCCGAGAGATACACATACCATATTGTCATATTTGGATTAATGTCCATCTAGTTTGATATAAACTAAATTATTTGTTATTTGCATTGCATTAATTTAAAGTAAGACCCTAAGGAAAGATCATATATTTTTCAAAATAATCAATAAATGAATTTGATTAGATCCACAATAGTCTCTTCCTTAAGAGTTCCGCATCGGTTATTTTGTTGTCAAAGCTTAGGACATCTAGTAACTCATCTCGTGTAGCCAAGCAGGTATACTGTCTTTGAGTTATTTGCATGAAATCCATAGCATAGTGATTTTAGATTGGCAAGAGCTATATATATAATGCACTAGAAATAGAAACATTAAAGGCAGAAAATATTTGGAGTCCAGTGCGGTCGCCAATAGCCTTGCGAATGAGCCTAGGCTACATAGGGAGACTGTCCATGATTTCAATATGGTTCAGTCCTTAGAAGAAATTATGTATAACATTATAATGAACTCATCGACACTTAGCACAAGACTTGTGAGGGAAGTCACCCTAGTGAGTGAAGGGATGTAACCAGTTAACTTATTTCCACTAAGCTTCAAGGTCTCGAATGCATTGAGGGAGGACTGTAAGATGTCAACGCCCCTTTTAGGCCACTTCGGTAGTGATAAGATAAGAAAAAATAATCCTTTTCGTACCATGATTAGA
Source organism: Echinochloa crus-galli (assembly GCA_900205405.1). Taxonomy (NCBI): domain Eukaryota; kingdom Viridiplantae; phylum Streptophyta; class Magnoliopsida; order Poales; family Poaceae; genus Echinochloa; species Echinochloa crus-galli. The sequence goes on along the minus strand of OAMR01000451.1, from coordinate 478,184 downwards.
CCTCAGGCTACTTTATTTATTTCATTCAATCAGTAATGATTTTGTTGAAGTTTCTCTTCCTTATCAGCAGCATTGTAAAATAAATTAAAAGGTCATAGATGGAAAATAGATACATCCGAGGGGTGAAGAAATCAAATAATTTTTATTTCCCCGGGTCGGGGGCATATGCCCCCTCTTAAGAGGTTCATGTATCATATCGTCAGATTTGGGTTCGTATCCATCCAGTGTCTTATAATAATACACATTAACCTTAGTGTTGACTTTGCCATAGGTGTAAGCATATTAATGAGAATTATATATACTAGTATATTATGGTGCCATATATCCAAAGGTACCAACAACCCACGTGGATGTCTTATCTGTGACAGTCTTGACCAAGCCAAAACATAAAATGATGTGTCTTAAGTCTTGGCGCAGCAAGATATGGGAAGACTTCGAATCTCTATGGATGAATGCTGGCTTGACTAGGCCTCGTAGATACTCACCCCTCTTGGAACATCTAGACATATCTTTATTCATTGCACCGATGTGAGGGGATTATGAGCACTCTCTAATGTTCACGAACTGTACTAGCTGATATATACACATAGACCAAGATCCCCTCAATGGCGTGTGTACAGTAACCAAATAGTTTAACCAAATCACACCAAGACCCTCTTAGTGTTCTTTCTCGAGTAACCAAGTAGTTTAACCAAATTATGGTGATTGAGTATCCTAATATCTATTTCAAATAAAACCTATTTTACGTGTTTAATGATTGAGAAGAGAAGAGGCAATGATTATACATGGGAAAATTGATACATCCGAGTTGTGAATTAGACATCTATCAGCATAATTTTTATTTTGGGGGGGGCATATGTCCCCCTCACGAAGGTACATGTATGTTTTTGGATTTGGATTCATGTTGGTACAGTGTACTATAAACTAAATGTTATGTTGTTTAGATGGCATTAAGATAAGGTAAGACCCCAGGGAAAGATTATATTTAAAAAAAAAGATTTATAACTATCTCAGGGTGCACCATGAAGCATTCATTATATTGGAGCATATCTACTATCACTTCAGTTTGGAACACTGGCCAGGGCCCTTCCAAAAAATTGTCTGAGAGCCCAACACTGGGAAGACTTTCATATCAAATATCTAGTTTACCTGCTTAGCTATATGAGATGAGTTCTGGAACATCTTGTGCTTGCACAATGTAAACTACCTCTGAGGTAATTATATGAATGTCATAACATAGTAAGCGGGTTCATATTGGCAAGAGCTATATAGAATACACTGGTAATGGAAATATTGGAGGTAGAAAATATATGGATTGCAGTGAAATCGTCAATATATTTGTGGATGAGCAATGGCTCCATAGGGAGATTGTCTCTTGATCTTGACATAGTCGCTCCTTAGAGAAATCATATGGTAATATGGTGAACTCATTGCAATTAATTTAGCATGGGGCTTGTGAGGGATGCCACCCCAACGAGTAAAGGAATGCCATCAATTTACTTATTTCATTTTAGGATTAATGAAATCATCTAGATGATGCCTCGTTGTCGACACCGTCTACCACTGAAAGAATAACACCATTAATAGATAAATCTAGGAAAATATAAACACTCAAACCAAGTCAAGAACTCAAATCTAGGTGAAATCTAATAATATGAGAATATCTACCCACTTCATTCCTGTGACAACTTTGGATTGTCACTCTATTTATAGGGTGGGTAGCGACCCACTTACACAAACTACATTGCTGCTAATAATAACAACTAAAATGTCCCTTCAATATGTAAGGGGGAACGTATCATGCAAAACACAATGGTGGTCTCATATTTCCTATCCAACCCCAAGATTTTCGGCCTCTTTATCTCCCAAGTCTTCATCATTCGGACCGCGTATATCCAGCAAAGCACCTCGCAACTTTATCTTCACCAATTGATCTTCATGACTCTTTCTGCTTTCTAGGCATCATAAGGGTGGATGGAGTCTCAGGTCTTCAATGATGCTTTCCTCAAATTTTGCCGAAATTGACCAAAGGGTGTAGTCGTTAGTAAGACTTCCCTAGTAAGACAATAGACGTTTAAACCTAATGCTAGGAAATAAACAAGGAAGTTGGGGAAGCAATATGAAACACAACAAAAAAAATCTAAAGAAAACATACAAAAAAGGTAAAAAAATCCAAAACTTTGTTTGAATATCGGAATGTCTGATATGTTTAAAGTTCCAAGCATTGAATCATCTAAATTTGTTTAGCTTGTAACAATGCGTTAACAATTTTAAAACACATAGCCACATTAAAGGCAATCTTTATAAAAGTTAAGTAAACCGTAAATGCAAAATCAGCTAGATGATCTTGATCTGAAAATAAATGTTAAACTATAATGCCGGTTTCTAGTATATATATCTAGATCTTCTAATATATTAAGAAATAACTATTTAGTTATGCATGACGTATGTTTGTCACTAATAAATTTCATATTGGTACTTACTATTTTTCACGTACTGAATTCTCTCCTTAGCATTTTGTTGCATTATAACTTATTAGTTGCTTGGCCATTCGCTGTATTCAAACGCACAAGAAACAAATCAGTGTATAGTGCTTAATGCTTTGTTAGTTGGCAGTCCGTTAGTTTCTTAATTACTATTGATGCCATATATGTTTGATTTAATTTACAACACCACTCCTAGTTATGGCAATGGACCAAACGGGTAGCCCATCAATACTCATACGAAATATTGTGATTCGGTACTCGAAATAGAAGAATTATTGAGATTCTAACAGATAGTGATTGGATTAATTCATAAAAGTAAAATAATCTTTCAAGGAAGAACCAAGAAAGCTAACAAATGCTCCATCTATTATTGTGTTTGTAAGACCCACATGTGTATCAAAATCTAAAGTTTATAATTCTTAACCAATAATGTAGTCAATAACTTCTAACTTTTATAATGTATAGAGCTTGAAATTGCTGGATTTATAGTAAAATATATTATCTAATAATCATAAGTTTATAATATAAGACAAGTAAATTGTCAAAGAATAATTTCATTAGAAGGCCATGTCAAATTTGATCGCGCCATATATAAATCGGAAAGGAGAAGACTACCTTCACTACGCTACAATCAAGCACGTACGAACGGCCTTGGTCACCAGGCCCCTGCGCCTGACAGGCAGCAGCTGGAAGAGTGCCTACGTGGTGACTGATTGCTCGAGTGAGCTAGGAAGAAGGCGCGCTGAATCTTCTCTTGTGGGAACCAGCTGGTGTCCTCCCAGGCCATGCCGTTTTATTCTCTTCAATCTGGAAACGAAGCCAGGTAGTAGGCCCTTGACTGGATCTAACGGCTGGCGGATCGACTGGGCTAACTCGATGGTCATCGGTCATCAGGCCACGGTTGGCTTCCGGCCGCGCGCGTCACGGACAGATCCTCGACTGGAGGAGTGGAGGACGAGGACCAGCGACGAGCCAACGAGGCAGAGGAGAGAGGCTGGACTGTTGGAGGCTTGGAGCTGGATTGCTGGAGGAGAGCGAAGAACAGACGGGGAGGCCGGTGCTCGGCCGTGCGGCGGCGCCGCCACGGACGGACGGCGGGTCGGCGGCAGAAGCGGCGATTTTTTTTCGCGAGATGCAGATGCGCCGCCGGTGCGCGGGCTGTGCGTGTGCGAGCCAGGGGATTTTTTTCCCTCCCACGCTGCTGGCCATAACCCTAAATGAGTCAAATTTCTGATAATACCCTCGAGTGGATAACGTGCTTCTGAATCGAGGGAGGGGTAAAAGTGGTAAAACTCGAAAACACTCCGGTTCATATGGAACCGGCCGGTTCACGGGTTCCGTAAAAAACCGTCCGGTTCATCCAGTTTTTTCCGGTTCGATTGCACAGACGGTCTTTTAAGTAAACCGGATCGGTGAGGTCTCGGTTCGCGGTTTTTCCGGCCGGACCGCCGGTCCGGTCCGGTTCAAATAACTAGGGTCATCACTGATTACACACCTGGCGTTTTAATTTGGGAGCCAGCGGCTGCCTGCCTATCTTGGGTAAAAAATACGCGGCCGAGGAACATGCAAACTTAACCTCAAACGGCTGTCTTTCTGAAAAAAAAAAGAAAACACTGAAAACGACTGTACGCGCGGTCCCCATTTGCGTCCGGAGAGCACAGGTAGGATGCAGTAGAGATACACGCGTGTATATTGATCCGTGGCGTGCGGTCTCCTCTATCTCATCCCAACGATACGCTCTGGTACGTTCCTTCCCGGCCCGTTTGGCAGGGTTTTTCAGCGCTGTATATACAAGTACAGCGTAAACAAGCAATCGCATCTCAGGCTCTCAGCCTCTCATCGTATATAGGCCCTGTTTGGAACAGCGGTGGGAAGAATCACTTCTCAGATAAGCTGTATAAATATAAAAATATCGCTTATTTGAGAAACGGGATTGAACCAGCTTCTGCGTTTCAGTACAAATAGGGACGGTGGGGAGAAGCGTGGCAAAAAAAAAAGCTGCAAAAAAACGAGCCGTTTGGCTTCTAGTTTCAGCTTATTTTGGCCATAAGCTGAAGATAAGCTGTTCCAAAGAGGCCATAGCATACTCCGCATTCCGGCTCCTACGCTACGTTTAGGATACTGGTCGCTTGCTTGGTCAGCCGGGAGCCGAGCTGAACCGAGCGTGCGGTGTGTGGCTATGGTCAGAGGCCGGCGTGCATGCAGGGGCAGTCGGGGCCGGCGGGCCCCAAATTCGGTGCGATCGAGACGGACGTGTGTGTTGCATTGTATTGGCTCGTAGCGAGCCGCCTAGCTTGCCTATCCACTCGCGGCTGTCCGGCGTCTTGGGTCATGCATTGCATTGCTTCTTCAACGATTAAAATGGGCTGACGGTCACTGCGCCGTTTAGGATGCCATGCCAGCCCTCTCCTGCTCAGGGCCTAGCGCGCGGTGCGTGTCGTGTTTCAATCAAGAAAAGAAATTAATAGGCTGACGGTGCAGTCATTCGGCGGTGCGTACTTGGGGAGAAAAAGATGCTGAAAAACTGGAACGGTCCATCAGCTGCGGATGATCTACACCAAAAGAAATATAGCAAGATAAGCTAAAATATATAAACTCTACGCCTAATTTATTTGTTATAGACTGTTCCTGGTCCACGCGGGCGAAGCAGATTTTCTGGCGAGAGGTGGGACGACTGTGTGCGGCAACAACCTCCGCGCGCGCTCCTGGCTTGGCGATGTCGAACCGTCGACCGCAAGAGCCCCGTGACATGATAAGATCTGGCGCGTTTCTACGGAGTGCCTCGGTTCCTTTTACGCCGCCGCTGCCGTTTGCCCTGCCAGCCACTTGTTTGTTTGGCTGCACGTCCACGGCGTTGGGTGGGTTTACACGGTTACGTCGCGTCACCTGCCCTCTCCGCTCCACCGCCTCCGCGTCGCATCAACCGCGCGGGCCGCCTGCCTGCAATGTATGAGGCGCGCGGACCACCAAACGTTATGTAGCCCAGACCAAGCAGCTGCGCCAAACGTTGGCCGGCGGGCCTTTGGATAGTGGCCCAGACCCCAGTTTCAAAAGGGCCCAGTCTAAACTTTCTCCCTTGTTCTGAGTTGGGAAAAGTCTATTCCATAACCCTCATCTATTGATGTCGTCCGAATTTTAACCCTCAACCACAAAACCAGGTATTGGACACCCACGAACTATCAAAACCGTCTGATTTACCCCCCTCGGTTGATTTTGAAGTGGTTTTCGCATACGTGGCGCCACGTCAGGGTGGTTTTCGCGTACGTGGCACCACATCATCCAAACCGACGACTCCACGTCAGCGAGCAGGGCCCAGTCCACCCATTCTCCCCCGCTCCTCCTCTCCCGGCACCTCCCCTGCTCCTCCTCCTCTGCTTCATAATATTCCAAGTACCCCCGCCGCGAGCTCGCCGCCGCCGCCGTACGCTCGGAGTCGCCGCCGCAAGCTCGCAATCAATCTTTAAAACAACAAGTGCACTAAACAATAGATTATCTTTTGGAATGCACAATGATGAGAAGTGTACACCATGATACACACTACTAGATGAGAAAGGGCATATACCTAATTTAGCTACCTAACAACAACAGTGCCATGATACACCCGTGATACAGCAATAAGGCATTAACACTGTCAAAACTCCTAAAACTTGCTATCAAGCTGTTTAAATAAAAATTAAAGATAATCGAGCCACGCCCAGATGTCGGAGTTCACCGATCATCCAGATGAGTTGTTGGAGGCGATTGGCTCACCACCCACCTCCGGCAGTCCGTCGACGAGGCCACGCAGGCCGGGCTTGAGCTCGTTGTCGCAGAACTGCCGGTACTCGGCGGCGTCGCCGGCCTTCTTGCACACCTTGACCATGACGAGCTCCGGCGTGAGCTCGAAGATCCTGGTGGAGATCTGCAGCGCGCCCCTGCTCCCGTTCCCCTCGATGCTCACCTGGTACTCCTTGCTGCGCGCCGTGAGGCTGACGTGCCCGGCGATCTCCTCCAGCTTGGAGATGAAAGATCTCCGCCGCCGCCCCGCCTGTATCCCCATCGGCAAACCAACCATCTCCTCCCTCCTGCTTCCCCCGGCGGGCTGGCGCGGCCTCCTCCTCCTCCCGATGCGGCATCCCGGGGGGCGGGCGCAGCGGCTCGGCGTCCCTCCCTGCGGCGGGAGCGGCGTCCCGGCGTGGGGGCCCGGCGTGCGAGTGCAGCGGCTCACGACCGGGTCGGCGGGTGGGAGCGGCCGTCCTGACATGGGAGCCCAAAGGGTGAGCGTGGCGGCTCACGGCTAGGCCGGCGGAGCGGAGCGGCAGCTCGCGGCGGGGCCAGCGGGCCATCGCGGCAGCTCACAGCGGGTCCTGGGGGGCAGCCTGCAGCGGAGCCAGCGGGGCCATCACGGTAGCTCGTGGCGGGGCCGTCGGGCAGCTCTCAGCGGTGGCGCCGAGCAGTTCTTCAACCGAAGCTCGTGGCCGAGTGGGGCGTCTTCGCGTAGGTGGCGCGGGGCAACATGGAGAGCTCGGCGGTGGAAGGGAAGGTGGCGGAGGCCGTGCAGACGGTGATGGGGGGAGACGGCGGCGGCGAGGAGATGAAGAGGAAGGCGGCAGCAATCACGCACGCCATGGCGGCCGCGTGGGAACCGTCGGACGCTGTTCACCTCGTGGCGAGCGCCGGCCACCCGTGGAGCAGCTCTAGGGGCTCGAGGGGAGAGAGGGGTCGGCACCATGGAGGCGGGGAAGGAGGACGGGGAGGACGGGATGCGATGCGCCGCCCGCCGCTGCGCGCTCGACCCCGCGGCCGGCGCGTGCCGCCGCCCACTGCATCACCGTCTGCACGGCCTCCGCCACCTTCCCTTCCACCGCCGAGCTCTCCATGTTGCCCCGCGCCACCTACGCGAAAACGCCCCACTCGGCCACGAGCTTCGCGTTGAAGAACTGCTCGGTGCCCCCGCTGAGAGCTGCCCGACGGCCCCGCCACGAGCTGCCGTGATGGCCCTGCTGGCTCCGCTGCAGGCTGCCCGCTGGACCCGCTGTGAGCTGCCGCGATGGCCCGCTGGCCCCGTCGCGAGCCGCCGCTCCGCTCCGCCGGCCCCGCCATGAGCCGCCACGCTCACCCGTTGGGCCCCCATGTCGGGACGCCGCTGCCATCCGCCGACCCGGTCGTGAGCCGCTGCACTCGCACGCCGGGCCCCCACGCCGGGACGCCGCTCCCGCCGCAGGGAGGGACGCCGAGCCGCTGCGCCCGCCCGCCGGGATGCCGCATCGGGAGGAGAGGAGGCCACGCCAGCCCGCCGGGGGAAGCAGGAGGGAGGAGATGGTTGGTTTGCCGATGGGGATACAGGCGGGGCGGCGGCGGAGAGCTTATCTTTAATTAGTTGGTTCTGACAGGTGGGCCACGTTGGACATGTGTGGTGCCACGTAGGCTAAAACAGCCTTCAAAACCACCGAGGGTTGAAATGTGGACGGTTTCAATAGTTCACGTGCCCCCAGCAACTGGTTTTGCGGTTAAGGGTCTAAAACCGGACGACGCCAATAGATGAGGGTTGTGGGATGGACTTATTCCTTCTGAGTTCACGGCTGCCCTGTAGCAAAAGGAAACACTAAGACGACGACCGTGAGACGGGCAAGGCTTAATCATAGATGATTAGCGTCAGCGCTAAGCAACAATAATTCGGCCAGCATGCTGTTCATTCACAGGTGAAAAGGTGGGTTCAGTATAATGGGGGAGATGTCTGAAAAGGCGATCCTTAGCATCATAATTTTACATGCTGTGGGGTAAAACTTTCCAATAGACCTGACGCCACCGTGCACGTGGAGCTGCGCTAGCTATCAGATAATCGATCGTAGCTTCAACGGTCAGGTTTGTCGGGTTCTTGTTTTTACTCCAAAGTCCGAACTGTAGTGCCTGTGGCACTCGATTCAGGTCAATTTTGCACCAAGTTCATCTACACGTCGTTCTGGTTCCAAGGGAAAGGATCCATTATTCCATTTGCTGAGGGTTATGCTTCAGTAATTGTTAGGAAAAAACCGATATATAATATATTTAGTCTAGTTATTGACACCAGAGTGCAATCCTTTTTGGAGCGCCACTAGAGTTTGACGGCATTTTCTTGTTTAATTTGTACTGTTCAATTCTATGAATATAATCAGATAATATCAAGAAGTCGGGAACAAAGTAAGGCAGGCAGAGCCAATTATACTGCACACGACTTGGCTCGGCTACCAAAGAACATTCCGCAGTAAGCTAATTTTTGGATGCAACCACAGTAAGCTAATGATATGATGCAGCCATTTGTCATAAGTGGCAAAGATAGCCGTTTGTGTAAAGAGAAACATCATTACACACTTTAGATCGAAAAGGGGAAGAAGATGAGCCCGTATGATCTACTTGTGTATAAATTCAGGGTCTGATTGGTAGATGGATTATATTAATTAAGAACACGCCACACCGAGTTTCTAGCTTTTTAGCGAAATGGCACTAGACTTTTGAAGACCTACAGGCTACAGCGCCCAAAATGATCTATCCAACTAGCGGGAAGTCTGAGCAAGGTGTTGCACGCCACAGCTCTGATCATGAAGCAAACACTGGATAAGCTTAGGCGCCTGCCGACCTGTGGCATGTTCTGATAATAAACCAAATAGAGCTTTATTCACCTTATTCTCCACAATGATAAGACAAGAAGAAACAATCTTTAAAGAATATGCTTCGTCGTCATTTTTCTGATAAGGGAAACTTTATTAATGTTAGTCAATTGCATCAAGAAGATACAATTACACTAAGATATTCTGGCCTCTACATAACTAAGATACACAGCCTAAAAAAACATGACTTAACCATGCTTCGTCATCATGAAAAATTATTTTTATTCTAGATGCATATCCATGAACACACACATTTGGAACTTTGGGTTGCCCCAACAAAAGTTTGCCTCTTGTGTCTACTACACAGACAAGGATCCCCTAGGGCATGTTTAGAGTACTTATTAAATTCACATGTTTTATGTGAACCAAATTTGTATAACACGAAATCATTTTGCAAAAGGACACAAAAATAAACTAGCTCACAAATTGTGCCATAAGACTATCTACTAAAGCTATTCTACATTTACCAGCGAGCGCTAGACCAGTTGGAACCCCGGAAGGGGCGAATTCGTTGGCTGGAGATGGCGCACTTACGTGCGCGTTGAAAAAAAATTCTCTCGTCTTTCTCACGCCAAAGAACAGAATTAAGACCGGCCTAATTTTACTGGACTGTGGCGCCCCTGTGTATGGGTGGGATAGGGGTTCGAGGATTTTCTTGACCTGAGAAAATGTTCTTTCTTAATATAATGACGTGGAGGTGGTCTTACTCGGTCGAGTTTTTTTTATTCTAGATTTCATTACGAAAATTAATCCGGCCAATGAGGTGGTCTCTCTGTTAATTCACAGAGAGCACCGATACCGATTCTACTCCATAATCGGGCTCGGGCAACCAAACAATTATACTTGATACCCCGTGTTATACTGTTATTACTATCCGAATTTTAGAGATTCTCGTTAGTGATGCCAGTAAACCGAAAGGAAATCCCAGACAAGTAGGAACACCGGAACCATCTATCCCCTGTCTACTCCCCTACAATGGCAAAAAACCAACAACTCCTCAGCTCCCTGTTCCAAGCTTGTACACAAAAGAATTCAATCCGCAATGTGAGCAGCTAGTATTAAACCATCTCACCCTTCCTCACTTTGCTTAGCTCCACTATTCCATTTCCATCCCCCTCTTCCCTCCGTACTCCAACCAGCTTCCCCCTTCAATGCCACCCCACCTCGAATCCCCTCCCTGACGTGCACCTCCCACACGTCGCGCTTCTCCGATGCCACTCCACGTCCACCTCCTCCTCCTCCTCCTACTCCTCTTCGCCACCTCGCTTCCCGACTCCGCCACCTCCACGAGCTCCTCTTCTTGCCCCGGCCGCGACGACGCGGCCACCATCGCCGCCGCGTTCCGGTACGTGCGCAACTTCCGGCCGCCCCGCCCCGCCGCGGAGCCATGCCAGCCGGTCCGGGAGCTCCGCCTCCCGTCGCGGAACCTCACGGGCGCCGTGTCGTGGGCGGCGCTCGCCAACCTCACCGCGCTCGCCGCGCTCGACCTCTCCGGGAACGCGCTCCAGGGCGCCATCCCGGGCGGGTTCTGGCGCGCGCCCTCGCTCCGCGCCGTCGACGTCTCCCGCAACCAGCTCGGCGGCGCGCTCCGGGTGGCGCCGAGCCCGC
>OAMR01000451.1:450708-461888 GCA_900205405.1 Echinochloa crus-galli | reverse complement strand
GCCGGCGTGGGTGGGACGAGGCGCGGAGGCGGCCGGCCAAGCGCGGCACGGCCGAGCGGCAGCGGCCGGGCGCGACCACGACGGGCGGCGGCCAGCTCGGCCAGCCTGACGCCCGGCCCGGGCGGCTCATTTTTTTTATTTTGTTGAAATTTTTTTGCCGAGTGTCAGTCGTCTCCTTTTTTTATTTTCTCAAAAATATGTTTGCCAAGTGTGGGATTTTGGACACTCGGCAATGACTCTATGTTTGCCGAGTGTTGGATGCTTCGCCAAGTGTATTTTAGACTTTGCCGACACCTGATTTGTCGAGAGGGCTTCGCCGAGTGTATTTTAGACTTTGCCGACACCTAATTTGCCGAGAGGGCTTCGCCGAGTGTTACACTCGGCAAAGTCTTCGCCGAGTGGATTTCAGGCTTTACCGAGTGTCCCAGGCACTCGGCAAATAGCTTGTTTCCCGTAGTGCTTATTGAGGAAGAATATAATGTCAAACTTCAAGTGCAACTTTTAAAAAAATGAGTTGAATGCGGATCCGTGAAACTTACTCAGATAGATTTGTAATAATTGTAGGGCTATATATTAATTACACGGAGTCGAGCAGTCAACCTAGTAGACATTTTGAATACTACTGTATCCAGATGACGTAACTCGAAATTGGACCCCGATGTGTTCGACTTGGTTAAAAATGTTGTGTCTGATGGGTCAAAGGCCACCCGCTCCTCTGGGCAGAAAGAAGGTCGTCGTCACGAGACGCACGCGACAAATCGCAGTTCGGTACATGCCTGGCACTTCGCGCATTTCCAAAACTGGCATGAACCTTCTTTCCACACGTTCGTCAGTTGCTTCGGCGAGCTTGGCTGGCTAGCGGCCGGCCGGGGGCCACAGGCCACAGCCCCACACGTACGAGTACACACACGCATCACTCGCGCTGCCCGGTTGAATCCAACGTGCGCGCGCGCAACCAAAGATTGTGGCAGGCATCCGGCCAGCGCTTGGATGCATGCTTTGCAGTGTACGTGCACCAACAGAGCGGACAGGGATCGGCCGGCGTCGTCTCGGTCCGCCTCTCCATGTTCGATTGCGGCCACACGATGATGCGATGGTGTAGCTAGGCCTGATTAGTTTACGGCTTCCCAACGCTCGATCTTCCGACTGTGCCGGGTTTTCAATTTGGGAAACTTTTTCTCCGCGCGTGCATGCACCTCATTCTCTTTTAATTTAGGAATTCAAGCTACTGCTACTTTTTTATTAAAGAAAGAATTGTATTATGTCAAGGTTAAGTACATCATCAAAATAATAGAGTTACATTTAAGAACAATCAAATACTTTATTTTATTGTACTCACGCGTTATGCAGCTTAAAATCTCGATCTCAAACCGATATAAAAATTTATATGGGAGTCCGCACAGGCATATGCTCAGTAAGCATACTAAGACCTCCTCGAACGGCTGACTCTTGAACCATCTCATAGATTTTTCTATTCGAGCTATAGTGCCAAACAATGCATTTTTTAAGAGTTAGTCGCCTCGCTCCACGCCTATCTCGCTCAGGTTCCAAGATCGTAGATCGGCTCTCTCACTGCCAAAACACTATACATGGCACTGTGACGAATCTTCTTCTGTAGCTATGAGCTACCACTCTCTGGCACTGCAACCTTTGGAGGAGGCCTAAGAATAAGCCTCCAATAAACAATGGCCAATATCCATGTAGGAAGGAACGAGCATAATCTTATTCTTCCTTTTCATGTCTTTCTTCTTCTTCTTTCTACCACTGATAAAGAAGATAGAGACTAATCCCAGTTTACCCAACCCAAGGCCAGCTGAAGGGCAGCTAGAGTTATTCTCACAAGTCTTTCATTGTGGCTTGATATATCCAACTATGATAAAACATAAAACAAAAGGGTGTTCATAGACACTTATTCAATGGCGGTAATGGTGTCTTCTTCTCACCATCGCCGTCAGGAGACCTAAGTCTCTATGGCGTCTTTTTGAAGGGAGTTGCTGACGTTGTCGTCAACCCATCGTCAACTCTATTGAAGCCGCCATAGAGAAGATAAATCTACCCAACATCCTCAATATCGCCATAGAGAACAAGGAGGATCGAAATCTTCGAAACTAAAAAATAGCACGAAGAAGACCAAACACTAAAACTAAGACTAGATCTTATGAGAGATCGCCAGAGACGAAAAAAGAAAGGACTAGAGCAGTGGAACCGAAGAGGACCAAGCAGCGGGCTCGGCATGGAAGCCCCGTGGTCAATTGCTATTCCTACTATTGTGAAATTTTTTGAGGTACTGCTACCATTTCGTTGCTTTGCACGCAATAGCACACACCAATTCGCTATTGTTGTTGTCCCACTAACCTACCCACCTATGCCCGGACATATTTTCATACCCCATAATTATATTATAGAACAAAAGCTCAAAAGATTATGAATCGATATCCATATTTTATTATATAAAAATTATATAAAATTATTTATATAAAACTAATTTTTGAAGAATTTATGTGAATAATGATACATATGAGCAAAAGTATATAAAAAATTATAAAAAATTAGCGAAAAGATTTAGAAAAAAAGTCAAAAACATAAAAAAATTGAAGCAGAACATTGTGGAACAAAACATAAATAAAAGCTATGCATTATTTTTTGAACCATTTTTTAAAAGAAAAATATTAATAATCATAAACCATAAGTTTGAAGAAAAAATTGAAACAAAACTCAAAAGGAAAAGGAATTTTGGAAAAAAAATGAAATTGATACTTATGCAAACAAACAAAAGGGAAATACAAAACAAAAGACAAATGAGTGGCACTAGCTACTACTGTGTTTCGTTTGCGGTGCTTGATCAAATGATTGGCACGTCGGCGGCGATCGGGCGCTACTCCTTGATGACATGTTGTGTGTCCCTGACACACCACCGAGCGGTGGTGACCCATCGGGTGGCGCATCCCTATCCATTACTATGGCATTCTATCGGCTGCATGTCCCTACCTGTCATGAGAGCTCCTCATTGTAGAGTAGTTGAGCCCTCGCCAAGCCAAATTTCTTGCCTACCACAGATATCCCTGCCAACACTCTCTTCGTCGAATTCAAGAGAGATAGAGGGATATGGGGGAAGAGAAATGAAGCTAGAGAATATGAAATGAACGGGGTGCAAGGTGAGAAAGACAAAGGAAACAGAGATGGAGAAATTGAGGAAGGTGAATGTGTGGGCATGGGAGCCGGTGACAGGTTGGCTTCGGTCTCTACGTGGTCAGATTAACTGTGGGAAAAAAGTGGTGTGCGCGCGGTGCGCACCGCACCCCTCCGCTGGTGGCGTGCGCACCCCTCCGCATCGCCCTCCGTGGGCAATCCAATGTACCAGATGCTGGGTCAGGGGAGGCAAGGGATCAGGGGGGTCAGGGTGTCAGGGGAAGCAGGGGGTCAAGGGGAGGCATCGGTTCAGGGGGAGACAGGTGATGGTCCACCGGGCAGCGGCAGCAGGAACGGGTGCACACGCAGCGCTCCGTGCGCACTGCGCCTACCCTATTTTTTTCCTAACTGTGACTTTCAAAACCTCTGGTGAACGGTAGACTCAGCATTGCCGCACCACGCCTATCTAACCGACGAGGACATCACTACTCACACACTATACATCCAATGGTTCTATATATGGACCAATTATTATAGCGCGTGCATGGCAATTGAATCAATATTTGAGCTCATTCCTAAGTCAATCTATAACTATTCTTGAGAATAATTTTCTACCTAATAATGTCATTATACTTAGGACAAGGTTACGACCAGCTATGGGTGGCCAAGCCAAGTAGAGGCCCAAACAACAAGTTCGAATCCATCTTGGAGTTCATGAGCAAGCTAGGTTATACGTACTCCATTTTTGACATTCTACAAAGGAAAATTAAGAATATAGCCTTCTCAATTACACCAGTCCCATATTATGATCTGTTCTGAGTCATCAGGAATCGTCGAAACAAGAGAGCATACAAAATCTGTTAAGGTACTACACTACCCTTTTTTGGCTGTTGGTTGTGTATCATTTTCGGTCCATTGGGGACACGCCCATGGATATTTTCTCGACTCTACTAACTCTATGTATTCAGTAGTTGTGGCCCCAAGTTAGGGTTTGGGTTTTGTTTTTATACAATCTATCATGAAGAGTCACCATTCATCGGTTTGTGAGACCCCAACTTCGTGTGCTTATTTCAAGGTCCTTTGCAAAATGAGTTGCGTTCTACCTTGCTCTTGCTTGTGTTTCTTGATTCACTTGCAAGAGATCCTTCATGGCGAGGTCAATCGGCAGTCCACAGTTGATAACTAGAGGAGAATTGTAGCTACGATTGCAGGGTTCGGTTCTTGCTGAAAGGAAGACGGATCCTTTGTCTCTCATCTCCACCACATTGAGAGTTATCCTCAACAGATGGAAAATCAGGCACCCCTAGTTCCCATCACTAACTAGAAATTGACTGGGAAAGGACTTTGATATGCAAACACAAAGGAATTGTTTTTGCAAATGCCCACTCCATGAAAGGAACGAGAAATGATTTTTTTCCTAGTGGAATGGGATATGAATTTGAAAAAGACTTTTAGAAGAATAAGGTCTAGTAGGCTGATGGATATGTGACTTGAACGTGTTAATGCCTATATGAATCTATTACTTTCATGGTAGAATTTGATGCTATTATTTGGAACATATCACATTATAAATATTTCCAAAAGGAGCGCAGCTTTATAACATATATTAATTATTAAGTTGTGATACAATGGGATCATAAAGATGAGACTATAGTGAAATGTCTTGACCATTCAATAGTTGTCTTACAGATATCAATCTCTCGACCATGCATGCATGAGAGCCTCGCAAAATTCAGAGAAAGTTAAAAGAACACAAATATTCAGCCGGCCTCCTCACACCACCCCATGTTAAGGGAAAATGGACTATATAGTCCACGGAAGGACCAAAGGTGCCATGCCTATCGGAGGATTACAGGTGATTACTAGTATCTAGTAACTAAGCTGTTGAAGGGTGTATTGGCTGATGATCCATGAACCGATGGGCAATGGAGAACTTCATTTGTGTAGAAAAGGGTTGGTGGAGAAACTATTAGATGAAAATGGATCAATCAGAAGCAAGCCAGCTCCTTGAGGCAGCCTGTGGCAGTTCCCTTGGCATTGTTGCAAACTGCCATGGTTTTGTTGTTGGTTCCCTTGTACTCAACCTTGACGTTGTCCATGGTGACGCCGGTGCATGGCAGCTTATCGGAGCAGAGCAAGCTGACGGCCTCTGGTGTGGAGGAGGTGCCTGTGATGTTCTTGAAGGTGACATCCTTGATGGTGACCTTGGAGGCGCCATTCTTGGTGCAGATCTTGTTGGGACAGTACTTCATGTCGATGATGATAGGGTTGGCCACGTCCTCCATGGCGATGTTCTCATAGTGGAGCTTGGAGGCGGTGAGCGTCGACGCGGCGTCCTCATAGGACTTGATCCGGACGCCGTTGGTGCTCTTCTTAAGCGTGCAGTCCTTGACGTTGATGTCGGTCACATCCTTCTCGTCCTTGTACCTGCCCAGGCTACCGACGCTGATGCCGTGGCCGGGGCCGCAGGTGACTCCGGTGATGTTAATCCCGGTGCTGCCTGGGCCGATGGAGATGCAGTCGTCACCGGTGCCGATCGTGGTGCCAGAGATGGTGACCTTGGACGAGTCACCAATGTGGATACCATCCGTGTTGGGGCTGTCCCCGGGAGCCGTGATGGTCACATCCTTGATCGTGAAGTCCTTGCACTGGAACACATTCATGTGGAAGAACTTGGCGTTCAGCAGCGTGATCCCAGAGACGGTGCCGTTGTTCACGTAGTCAAACACCAAAGACTGCAATGTGGCATCATGAAACGAACATCAATATATATAATACATTTCCTTTCCTATGATGGCGAAGAAACAATGCAAGATTATTACTCACGTTTGGCAGGATCTTGCAGTCGTATTTCTGGGCACATTTGTTGTTGTCCCAAACTTGTTTGCCCTGGCCATCCAAGGTGCCCTTGCCGGTGATGACGAGGTTGTCGACATGCTGGATCTCGATCCAGTTACCCTTGTACTGGCTGAGATCGGTGGAGCCGAGCAGGTTGCCGTCAAGCTGGATGGTGACGGAGCCCTTGCAGGGCCCGCTGAAGTTGAGGGGCCCTGTCAGGTAGTCTCCCTTGGGAATCGTGAGCGTCTGCGCCCCTTCCTTACCGCACGCCGCCGCCCATGCCTCCGTTATAGCCTTGGTGCTATCTGTCTTGCCATCGCCCTTGGCTCCCCCCTTGGAAATGTCGGAGGATCCTCCGCCGGCTGCAGGTCCGGGCGCTGGGGCGGAGTCGCCTGACTTCTCTTCCTTCCCCTTTGGGGCAGGCTTCCCTGCGTGCGCGGCGCACACTAGCATCGCGAGGAAGAAGACCACCCTCATTGTATTGCTGCTCAAAGCCATTTTCGTCTGTGTCCTAGCTAGCTTCTTTGAACTAGCCGTTGCGTGATCTATGAGCTTGCGACGGGGAACTTATATACGAGGGGGAGGAGCTTCATTTCCTATGTTGAGACTTGCCAACTTTGGAACTTGCCGTGTTTAAACCATGGTTGTACGTGAAACCCACCATTCGTTTCTTCATGTGTGCAAATGCCATTGACCATTTAAACAAGTTTCCCCCGGGCTTCTACATGCACTCATTTCGTCCAACAATCTGCCATTGCTAAATAGAGAAAGTATGCATGGTTAGTTGTGACCTATTAATTAGGAGTTGGTGTATATAAGAGGTAGTAAGGATGGCCCATGCAAATAACACTGGCAACTAGCTATTTTTGTGCTAACATTTGAGCTCCTCGTTGTACCAGGTATACATGTGCGGCAAATGGCATAAAAAATAATTTTTTCAATGAAAAAGTAAATTTACTACCGTCACCTACTTACTTTGTCCATCTAACCCCTCAACAAAATTTAGGTTTAATTTACTAGCCCGAACTATTTGATTTGGTCTAATCTACCCCTCGTGGCATTTGTCTTTTTTTTCTCCATATACAAGATGAATTTTCAGTCAAATTTTGTGAGGAGATAGAGAACATGATGACTTGTGTTAGAAAAATATATTAAGCATTTTTCATGGTTATTTTCTTAGATTAGAAACATTTACTATGAAATTTATGCTAAGGATAGAAAATTGTATGCAAAGAAATCTTGAAAAATTCCAAATATATTTTCTAATATAGGCATCATGTTATAAGTCATCTCACCAAATTTATACTTAAAATTCGACCTGTGTGGAGAGAGACAAATAAGACAAATCTCATTAGGGGTAGATTGATCCAACTGGGGAGTAAAATGAGCCTAACTTTTGTTCAGGAGGTTAACACTACTACAGAAAACAACATCACAAACGGCAGTATCACAAACGGACCGTTTGTGATACCCCATCACAAACGGTTTTACCAAAACCGTTTGTGATGAGGGGCATCACAAACGGCTCTAATACGAACCGTTTGTGATGTTGGGACATCACAAACGGTTCGTATTAGAACCGTTTGTGATGCTATCACAAAACCGTTTGTGATGTCCCTCATCACAAACGGTTTTTGGACCCTTTATGATGATGTGTATGGTACACGTTCAAACCAAAAATTTAGGAAACTTTGTAGTTCAACATTTTTTGATTTGAAGTCGTTTATGGCCTCAAATAAGCAATTTAAACTCGGTCTGGTATAATATGATAGGAATCGGAACGCTATCTAGTCGTAGGTGACGGACAGGTGGAGTGGTAGAGAAGGCTACGCGCGAGGGGGAGGTCGTGAGTTCGAACCCGGCCGGCCGCGGAGCGCGCGAACCGCGAAAAAATGGCGCGACTTGCGACTTGATGGCTTGGATGGCCGGTGGCCTCCCCAAATGAAAATAAATTTTTTTCCTATTGTTTTCGTATTTTTTTGGGTTTATTTCGGACACAGGAAATCACAAACGGTTGGGAAAACGAACCGTTTGTGATGGGGGCATCACAAACGGTTCTGATGGGGTTGTGTGGAGTAGTGTAAGTGGGCAAAGTGGATCGGTACAGGTAGTAAAATAGACAAAAAGAATGGATTCCCTTGTCACTAGGATCAGCACATAGCTACACTTTTTCAACATAGACACACACATGGTGATGCCAGCAACATCGACAATTTGATACATGTATTTACCGAGATGGATGAGGAAGCTAATCAAACCAATGCATTATACCTGGCCTGTTCGGTTGGCTAGTGGCAGGTGGCTGGTGCTAATTTTTCTGAGAGAAAACACTACTGGCTGGTTGGTGGCTGGTGCTGGTTTTTACTGAGAGAAAAACACTGCTGGCTGGTGGCTGACAATCCAAACGGACAGGAATCACTATAATTATGTAGTACAATTGTGTAGCTCAAGAATCACTAAAAGTTGAGCTATAGTGTGAAACTTATCCACTAAACAATGTTAAACAACCTAGTGATGTAGCTATTGACTTGTCGGTGAGGCTGGCGGGGTTGTGCTCCATCCCTAGCTAACTGGACCTGAACGACGTGGCTGTGCTAGGTCAGCAGGGCGGACTCGGCTTGTTTGACCGATTTGACTTTAGGATTAACTTGGTTTGCGGCTAATCTAGGACGTCGGCTATAGATTATTGGGAGGCACACATCGCATCGTGGGTTTTGATATCGCCAGAGACACGGTCACGCGATGGTGAAGCTCAGGTTATTGTAGAGGATTGCCAGAGAAGACTTCGATCTTGAGCTAAAAGGACTTCGATCAGGATAGGATTTGGCCGAGTTTAGAGTGGGTGATGGCGAATGCATCTTGGCATGTCTCGTTGTTGGTGGCTGTGGCGATCCACAACTGTCGGTTACTATGAGAGTTCAACAATGAGAGTGAGGCCAAGTCCGTTAGCTTCATCACCTCAACACAATGACCGTCATCAGATTCAAGTAGGCGGAAATGTGGCAGAGGAGGAGATTAATGGTGGTGGCTTGATGTAACATCCCGAAATTTTACGTAGGATTGTTGAATGCAAAATTGTGAGTTTCAAAATTTTTGGTGAATTGTGTGCATGTAAACAAACATATAAGATTGTTTTCTAATTGCTCCCTTTATTCTTAGTCAAATTATATTAAAAATTTAAAATTCAAATGAAATGCTAAGCATTAAATAGTTTGATTTGGATTTTATTTTGCTTTTTGGTTGTTTGTTTGAATTTGAATTCAAATCCTAGATTTGATTCAAATTAAAGGCTAACCTAAAAAGAAAAGCTAACCTAATCTACCTCGGCCCTATGTATCTAACCTATCTAAACCAGCCCGCTAACTAAACTAACTCCCCGGCCTGCTAACTCCCCCGAAGCCCAGCAACCCCGCGGCCCAGCCAGCCCAACGACACCACCGCGCCCTACCTTTTCTTCTCCCGCTGACAAGTGGGCCCCGCATGGCAGCCTCACCATTCTTCCCCCAACAGCTCTCTTCCTCAGCGCCGGCGCCCTGCCCTGCTTTTTCCATCGCGCACGCAGCATGTGAGTCTCCCCGCCACCGAGCCAATCCCATCGCGCGTGCGTTGCGGGCCGTCGCGATGCCGACACATGGAAAGGGCATGAACGCCCAAAAATCTCCCCCGTTGGCGCCGCGCCAAGCCCTAGCGGCAGCCGCCCTACAAATACCCCCAGCCGCCGCACTCCCAGCCCTAGCCGTTCTTTGCCCCTCGGGGTTTTCTTATTCGCTAAGCCGAGAGAGAAAGGGAGAAGGAGGAGGCCGAGGGAAGAGAAGCGGAGCAAGGAAAAGGAAGGCGAGCCGAAGCCGTGCGCCGTGCCGCCTCGGCGCCGCCGTTCGTGGAGTTGCCGAAGGGAAGCTGAAGGCATCTAGGTCCCTAATTAAGTTTTGGTAATTAATGACAACACTTGTGGACTAACAATTTCATTTGAGAATATGAGAATAGGTTGGTCCGAAGAGTTGCAACGAGCTTCAAATATTGATGTGTGGATAGCATGTGTGCTATGGACCATGGGAAGCTCAAGGCAAAGGTATATAATAGGGTTTTTAAATTTGACTGGTCATGAGGTGATTAGAGGAAGAAATATGACCGGGTTGATAGGCTAGATAGCCGTGCTATCAAGAGGGATCAACTTCGTTGGTTCAACGAAATATTAGTGCCACAATGGTCTTTGAATTGCATGTAGTGCATATAGATTTTGTGGTGACTAACTTTGTTTTGGGCACATTGCAAATATGCTGAAAACCAGCCCTGCCGTGGCTGGCGGACCGTCCGCGGGGGCTTGGCGGACTGTCCGTGAAATTCGAGTTAAAAAGAAATATCTAAATCCTGTGGAAAATCCGACCGGACTGGTCCGAACGGACGGCGGACCGTACGCTAATCTTTGGCGGACAGTCCGCGGTGTGCTGACTTTCGGGCCCACTGCGCTGACTTGTGTTGACTTCTGCTTGTGCTTAGTGCTTGGGCGGACCATCCGGGGGCTGTGGCGGACCGTCCGTATTAAATCTAACAAAAGCGTGTTACGGGGTTCCAGACGGGTAGACCGTCCGGCCTTGCTCGGGCGGACGGTCCGTGGCTGTGGCGGACTGTCCGCGGGTTGCTGGCGGACGGTCCGCAAGGCACCAACGGTCTTCTCTGACACACACCTGACAGCATTTGTAGCCGTTGTGATTTGAGCGCGGACGGTCCGCGACTCTCGGGGAGACGGTCCGCGGTGCACGTTTTTGAACTGAGTTTGCACATAACGGCTAGTTTTGGGGAGAGGGCTATATATACTCACCCCTCACGGGCATGGGGGGTCTCTTGGCACTTTGAAAAGCTAGATACTCATTCTAGAGCCCTTGTTCTCCTCTCTCTCACTCACTTGCTTTGAGGTTGCATTTCTTTGTGAGATTGAGAGCTTCTAGTGCATTGCATCAAGGATTTGATCATTGTGGCACTAGGATTTCATTGAGCCTGTGGTTGATTTGTTACTCTTGGAGGTTACTGCCTCCTAGCCGGCTTGGAGCTCGTGATTCCATCGAGCACTTCAAGAAGATTGTGAAGTTGCCGTGGAAGATTGGTGTGAGAGGTCTTTGTGCTCACCTCACCGGAGTGGTGAAGAGCAACTCTAGTGAAATCAAGATTTTGAGCGGTTCTTTGGTTCTAACCGGCTTAAAGATCAAGAGTGTCTT
>OAMR01000451.1:409497-429187 GCA_900205405.1 Echinochloa crus-galli | reverse complement strand
GGTCTTGGCGGACGGTCCGCGAAATTCGTGTTAAAAAGAAAAAGATAAATCCTGTGAAAAATCCGAACGGACCGCGGACGGTCCGCGGCCTCGTCGCGGACGGTCCGCAGGGTGCTGACATGTGGGGCCACGTGCGCTGACTTGGTGTGCTGAGCGGCAAGGCTTGGCGGACGGTCCACGTCCTCTTCGCGGACGGTCCGAATTAAATCACACAGAGACGTTTCCCGGGGTTCCAGAGGGGAAGACCGTCCGGCCTTGCCTGGCGGACGGTCCGTGGTGCTCGCGGACGGTCCACGCGGTATTAGGACCTAATTCAAACTGGGCCCCCCAAAATGGGGGGAATTTGGCCCAGAATTTTTTACCAGCTAACAATTTATTTTGTCAAAACACAACCCATATAAAATATATCATGTCCTTGACTAAAGAAAAGTGTGGTTACAATGGTCCTTGTGAGAGCCATCATGAGTGGTTTCAGCCATTTATCAATGCCAGGGATTTTTTGAATAGGCCACTCACTTCCTATGAGGAAGGTGATGAGTATGAGGCAGGTAACATTGGTGATGAGATACATGCAAATGTTGGGATGAATATGCCTGAGATGCCTCCTCCTCCTCCTGGTCCACCTATGCAGTCACAAGGTTATTGGGTCCCCCCAGAGGGATATTTCACTCCATATTTTGATAGCATGGCTCAGTCTTTTGGGGCACAGATGACTGCTGGGTTTAACACTGTGCAGCAGGGCCTTCAGCAGCAGTTTGATGCATATGAGCAGCACATGAGTACTCAGTATTATCAGCCCATCATGACTCAGCTTCAGAGTATGCAGCAGGGGTATCACTCTGATTTGGCGAACTTGACTGCTAGATTTGATGGTTTGTCCACTTCAGAGCAGTATAGGGAGATGGTGGATCGCCAGACTCAGCTTGAGGGTCTTTTGCTACATTCAGTTCGGCGTTCACCGACTTCAGTGATCACTTCTATAGCTTACATCCTCGTCCTCCACCACCACCACAGGATGACTAGTCCCTTCTTGGTATGTGATGCCAAAGGGGGAGAGATTTGGAGTGATGATCTTCAGGGGGAGCTTGGTGCTTTGTTGCATGAGCATGAAAACTTGGACTTTGCATTGCATATTTATTTCCATGTTATTTGTGATAAACTATGTGTGCATGTAATATGTAACAACCCTAAAAATACCTTAGGATTTGTTGAATGCAAAAATGAGGATTTAAAAATTTTGGTGGAATTGTGTGCTTGCAAACAAACATATAAGGTTACTCTCTATTTTACTCCCTTTGCTCCTAGGCAATATAATTGAAACAAAAATAATTTGAAGTGCTAAGGATTAAATAGAACTGATTTGGAGTTCTTTTGGTTTTATTGGATTTTTGGTTGGTTTGAATTCAAGTTCTAGATTTGAATTCAAACACTAACTTCGCCAAATTAATTGTCAAACCCTTCCAACTGCCAGTGGGCCAAATCTGTCCCTAAAGTCCAAAACCAGTCCTCAAACTCCTTCCCGAGCGCAGCCAGCCAACCGGCCCAGCCGGCCTTTCGGCCCAGCTGCGGCCCAAACTTCCCCCGCGTCCCCGCCGCGTCCAACTCTCTCTCTCTCTCGCCGACAGGTGGGTCCCACCTGTCAGCTTTCATGGTGAGCCAGGTCCACGGGATCCCGGTGTGGCCGACTCGGGATCTTCTACGGCTGTGCGTGAGTGCAGTGGTGTGGTCCTCGGTGTGGCTCGGCCGGCTGCGCCCGCGCGCGCTCTGGTGCGCGGCCAGCAACGACGTTCGCCGGCGGTGATGGCCGAAAAGGCTCGGCTGGGGTAACAGGCGGAAAAGCTTCGCTAGGGTTCGGTGGTTCGGTTTGGCCGGAAAAAGGCTGAGGCTTGGCTGGGGTTTAGGCTTCCCGACGCGGCGGCGGCGGCGCGGACTTGGCGCCACGGCGGCCGGCGGCGACTCAACGAGGCACGGCTCGGCGGGGTTCCTGCCAGGTAAAAAGAGCAGCTCGGGCTCGCGTACACAAGGTCTAGCCTTGGCCGCGGCCTTGGCGCACGCACGCGCGGGTGGAGCTCCAGGCTCGTCCGCGGCGCGGCCATGGCGCTCTCGCGCTCCGGGCGCTCCCGGTGCGCGGCAACCACGGCGGCCAGGTGGTCGGTCGACGGCGGTTTTGCGGGTGAAAGGAGCGGCGCGACGGGGTCCTGCAAACGGCGAGACTCAGCACGAAGGCTGGCTCCAGAGGCGGCTAGCACGGTGCGGCGGCGCTCGGCCGGAGTTGGGAAGAAAGGGCTTCGCGCGGGCGGCTCACCTAGGGGCAAGTAGAGGTACTCAGCAGCTCGGTGTGGACTCGCGGTTCGACGGCGATGCTCGCGCTCCCGCTCTGCTCCGCTCCGGCTCCGGCTTGGCGTCTCCACGGCGGCGGTGACGGCGTTGGCGACGGCGGCGCGGGGACGGCGATCGGTTCCACCACCAACCCCTCCTGCTCTTCCCTTTCCCTCCACAACACCCAGGTCGCCTCCCTCTCCTCTCACCCCCTCGGTTTGAAGGCTGGAAAACCCCAATGGGGCGGTGGCGGATCAAGGGGGGAGGAGCTCCCTGGGCGCAGCTTTATAGGCCCCGGGGCTAGGGCTTGCGGGCACGAACGGCGAGATGGGCGGCCAGGCGCTTGCGGACACGTGGCGCGCATCAGATCCCGTGCACCCGGCGCACCGTGAACCCATGACACGGTCCACCGAGGACCGCGTCCATCAAGCCGTCCCAGCCGAGCCCCCTTCGTGGGCCTTTTCCCCGCGCTTAAGTCCGGTGTTGCCCCCTGAACTTTCTCGGCCCAACCACTTTCGGCCCGTTTCCAGCCCAGCCGCGATTAGTCCTTTTTCATTTAACTGCGCTGACAGGCCAGTCCCACCTATCACTGACCACCTTAGGATGACATGTGGGCCCGCTGACCCCACTGACCCGTTGACCGTTGACTGGTCAACGTTGACCAAGTCAACGCTGACGTCATCTGGGCCCACGATGACGTCAACAAAGCCGGCCCCACTGATGACGTCATGCTGACGTCAGCAGTGATGACGTGGCACACCCTGGTGCTGCCACGTGTCCCTGGCTGAGTGTTTTTCTTTTTCGGAAATTATTAAATATTTTCAGAAAATGATTTAAACTTCAAAAATTAATAATAAATCAACCGTAGCTCAGAAAAATATGAAACCAGTTTCTATATTTTTCTAAAATCATGACCTACGCGTTAGTGTAGAGTTTGGTGTTCTTTGGGTCTTCCTTCCTCGCTGTCTTGGTGTTTCTTTGCTAGTAGCCGCGTCTTATTTTATTTATCGCAACCTTAGGAGCACCAGAGAGCCAGGAGGAGCCGGACTTCCCCGACAACTGCTTTGAGGAGGACGAAGAAGCCTACCCAGGTTCACGCCCAACCAATCTCTGAAATACCTATTGGACATGCTATGAGAATGCTAGCGCTTTACTTTAATTGCATGATAAACCTGCACTGCCTTTGTTATTATCCTGTTACCTTGCTATCCTATTATCCACTGAATATTAAATTCTATGCTATGCATGTGTTGGGATAGTCGTGATTTGATCCTCTTGGTGTGAGTTGTGGGTGGTTTGGGGAGGAGTAGTGCAGCTAGGCGGTGTAAGCGAGCAATAACAACCCGATCGTTTGATCGGGGCGCTTGGGGACTACACTCGGGTAGTTCCTACGGTGTACCTGTTGCGGGTACATGGTTCTTGGTTACTTTTGAGGAGTTGGGCGGCAATACCTGTAATGGGTGCCGATTGCGGACCGTTGCGGCGGATCGCTTTTGATGCAGATACTCGCTTTACCGACAATTAAGGACCGAGTCGAGACCGTCTTTCAGACGTGGATTACAGTGCTCACCGTCTACCCAGAATGGGGAGGGTTCCAGCAAGCCTACTTAGTGCGGTGCCAGACCTGTAGGAGATTCGAGTTTGATATGTGTAAGGGGGACTCGTTGCGGCGTACTCTCCCTGATTTACCACGGCCCCCGACTGGCCCCGGTGGGAAGGTTTCACGACCCTGGGGCAGCTGTTAGTTCAAATTGTTTCCCGAGCCCAAGGAGGCAGTATGGCACCGTTACTTTTTAGGGTCTTTGCTGTGGGCTGTGTCTCAAGTTGGCTAGCTACCAGCTGCGCAGCCCGGATGGATTCCTGGAGTGCCACCTCTGCAGAGTGTAAACTATACGTATAGCCGTGTCCACGGTTACGGACGACCCATTTCTGATAAGCCACGACTAGCATGGGAATCTGCTTTCTTACCTCATCCTTGATTCGGGTTATGAGAGATTGGTCCAGCGTTGCTGATGAGACAAGGTGGGGAGGGAGCTCACCGAGTCGACTAGTGAGCGAAAGGTGTTGGTGGAAGATGTTTGCGGGAACCTGCTGTGGCAGGACGAGCCCGATGGGAATGTGAGGCTAATGGGTGGATCTGGGGAGTGGATGTGCTTGTGAGGGAAGGAGTTGGTGATGAGATGAATTTGGGTTATTGCTGCTGCTCGCATAAGAAAACCCGGGCTCAAACCTTGATTATTTCTATGCCTTAGAATATGCCACTTTAAAGCTTGCATCATATTATGGATGGTGACGTGAACCTATCCCATTTCCTTGGGGACAGACTTGATATGGAGAACTTGACTGCTAGATTTAATGGATTGTCTACTTCAGAGCAGTATCAGCAGATGGTGGATCGCCAGACTCAGCTTGAGGGGTCTTTTGCTACATTCAGTACGGCGTTCACCGACTTCAGTGATCACTTCTATAGCTTACATCCTCGTCCTCCACCACCACCACAGGATGACTAGTCCCTTCTTGGTATTTGATGCCAAAGGGGGAGAGATTTGGAGTGATGTGATCTTCAGGGGGAGCTTGGTGCTTTGTTGCATGAGCATGAAAACTTGGACTTTGCATTGCATATTTATTTCCATGTTATTTGTGATAAACTATGTGTGCATGTAATAAGCTAGAACTTGGTTGTGCTTTTATTTTCGCTTGGATTTGTTCTATCTCATGTTGAACTATGTGTGGATGAACCATTTATCTCTATCTTATGTTGGACTTGTTCTAATGGTTCTATGTTTGTTAAGGCTAACACATTGCATGGATAAATTCTATTATATATGTGGTTGCCTTGTTTTTCATGTTGTAGGGGAAGCTTCATCAAAATTGTCATATTCATATATATGTGTGTCGAAATTGAAATCAAATCCCACGCACACATATAGGGGGAGCTATTCTCTTTTATTCAAATTTGAAGCCTACTACTCAATCTAACATAATGGTATTATTCGCTATGAGTAAGTAACTTCTAGTTTCACCCTCAACTCCATCACTCCTTTCAAATGGTTGTCATCAATTACCAAAAAGGGGGAGATTGAAGGCATCTAGGTCCCTAATTAAGTTTTGGTAATTAATGACAACACTTGTGGACTAACAATTTCATTTGAGAATATGAGAATAGGTTAGTCGAAGTTGCCGTGGAAGATTGGTGTGAGAGTCTTTGTGCTCACCTCGCCGGAGTGGTGAAGAGCAACTCTAGTGGAATCGAGATTTGGAGCGGTTCTTTGGTTCTAACCGGCTTAAAGATCAAGAGAGTCTTGATAGAGAAGCGGTTGAACATTGAATCCATCTCAACGTGGACTAGGGTGACCGGCAAGTCATCGACACCACGGGATAAATTTGTGTCTCTTACTTGTGGTTTGATCTTTGACTTTACTTTGAGTAATTTACATTGAGCAAGTTATTTACCTAGAACTTGGATTGTTGCTTATCATCCTAGGTTGCAAACCTCTCAACATAGGCTTAGAATAGCTAGAGATTTAATTCACCTTGTGGTTCTAATTAAATTTCTCTAGTTTTGTGATTGAAGTTTGAAACCGCCTATTCACCCCCCCCCCCCCCCCTCCTAGTCGGTAATCCTAGATCATACAGAAGCCAAGACGGAGCAGCTGCGAGGAGGAGGACGATCGCCGGCTACCGCGAGTCTTCAATGAGTTGTTGTGTTCATCTTCGCCAAGCCAAGGTGAGCGCCGCAGCGCTCCCCTGTTTTTCCGCTTCCGCTGTCGTCGAGCCGCTGCCGCCGCCGGCCCCAGCCTTCTATGGAGCCGACCTTCATGTCGTGCCGTTTTCTTGTAGGACCCTGAGCCGCCAACCTTCTTTGCAAACCGCCGTCGCCTTCCCATCGCAGCCGAGACCCCGAGGCCGTGTTGCGGACACGGGCAACCGTCAACCCGCGCATGCGCGCCCATGCCTAGACCATGCTATGGCGCAGCCCAGCAGGAGCTGGTGACCGCGCGCATGCGCGCTAACCCGCCAAGCCAGGCGCCCCGCGGAACCGGGACACCGGAGCCCCCGCGCGCGTCGCCGCCGTGTGCCGTGCTCCCCGTCGAGCGCCGCCGCCAAACTGCCACCGCTATCTTGGACCGCCGAGAAGCCACGTGCGTCGTTGCCAAACCCTAATCTCTGCTAACCTCGCCGCCGTTGAGCCTTGCCGGCCGCCGTCGCGTAGCCACGGAGCGCCAAGCCGGACCCGGCGTCGCGCCGTGCCGCATTGGTGCGCGCACGCGTTCGCGTGCGGGCAGCCGCAGCGGGGGCCACACCAAGATATGGCTGGCTGCCGCAGCAGATCCAGCGTAGCTACGCCGGATCCGGCCGCAACCCTTTTTCCTGCGCTCGTGGGCCGGCCCAGCGAAATCGGTCCAAGTGCAGCCCAGCCGACCCGTATCTTTTTCCTTTTTCCATCTGACAGCCCAGTCCCACCTCACAGCGTCTATAGGAGACTGGCGTGTGGGCCCATTGACCCTGCTGACCGTTGACTTGTTGTCCAGTCAACGCTGACGTCAGCATGCCCCCCACTGCTGACGCCAGCATGACATCATGCCGACGTCAGCTGGCTGATTTTCTGCTGTTTTTCTTTTCAAAAAATCATTTATTAATTTTAGAAAATGATTTAAAATTTGAAAACATAATAAATTATCCGTAGCTTAGAACAATATGAAACCAGTTTCTATATTTTTCTAAAATCATGACCTACGCGTTAGAATAGAGTTTGGTGTTGTTTGGTTTTTCTTGCCTCGTCGTTTTGGTGTTTCTTTGCTAGTAGACGTCGTTCTTATTTTATTTTCCGTGTAATTAGGAGCTCTGGAGTCGCAAGAGGAGACCGACCACTACCTTGACTACCTGAACGAAGAAGAAGAGCAATTCCTAGGTTCACGCTAGCCATTTTCTGAAATACCTAGTAGACATGCAACTATTATGCTAGCGCTTTACTTTACTCGCATGATGATGATATGCCTGCACTGCCATTTACATATCATGTTTCCTTGCTACCTATTATTCACTTTATATAAATGCTATGCTTGAATGTGTTGGGATGGTTGTGATTGATCTTCTTGGCATGAGTTGGGTGGCTTGGGTGAAGTAGTGCTGTTAGGGGGTGGAGGCGAGTAATAAAAACCCGATCTTTTGATTTGGTGCTTGGGAACTACACTCACATAGTTCTTACGGAGTACCTGTTGTGGGTACATGGTTACTTTGGTTACTTTTGGGGAGTTGGGCGGCAATACCTGTAATGGGTGCCGATTGCGGACCGTTGCGGCGGATCGCTTATGATGCTGATGCTCGCTTTGCCGACAATTAAGGACCGTATCGATGGCGGCCTTTAGGTTTGGGATTTACAGTGCTCACCATCTACCCAGAATGGGGAGGGTTCCAGCAAGCCTACTAAGTGCAGTGCCAGGACTACCAGGAGATTCGAGTTTGATATGTGTAAGGGGGACTCGTTGCGGCGTACTCTCCCTGATGTACCACAGCCCTCAACTGGCCCCCGTGGGAAGGTTTAACGACCCTAGGGCAGTTGTTAGCTCAGATGTTTCCTGAACCCAGGGAAACAGGATGGCACCATTACTTCTTAGGGTCTTTGTTGTGGGTTGTGTCTCAAGACGGCTCATTACCGTATGCAGCCCGGATGGTTTCAGGAGCGCAACCTCTACAGAGTGAAAGCTATACGTATGGCCGTGTCCACGGTCACGGACGACCCGTTCTGATA
Source organism: Echinochloa crus-galli (assembly GCA_900205405.1). Classification (NCBI taxonomy): domain Eukaryota; kingdom Viridiplantae; phylum Streptophyta; class Magnoliopsida; order Poales; family Poaceae; genus Echinochloa; species Echinochloa crus-galli. The sequence continues at coordinate 421,116 of OAMR01000451.1, read as the reverse complement.
TCGTCTAGATTAGCATGAGATTCTGCTTTCTTACCTCACCTTAGCTTGGGATATGAGAGATTGGTCTAGCGTTGTTGATGAGACAGGTGGGGAGGAAGCTCACCGTGTCGACTAGAGAGTGAAAAGGTGTTGGTGGTTGATTCATGTGGGAACCAGCCTGCTGTGGCAGGGTGAGCCCGATTAGGAAAGTGAGAATGGGGTGGATCTGGCTGAGAGTGGTGAGAAAGGTCTGGGTGTAGAGAGAATCTGGTTAATGCTGCTTGCGCATAGAAAAACCCAGCTTTACTCCTTGAACTCTTCTAATACTAGTTTAGGCCACCTTAAACCATTGCTGCATATTATGGTTGGGGACAGACTTTGGGTGCACAGGTGAAGACACTGAGTACGAGTTCAACCACGACAGGTGGTATTACTGAGGGCTTTGTGCTATGCTCAAGGATACCTACGGGAAATGGAGGCCAGAAGCACCCGATGATTAGCTATTCTGATGTGTAGCTGTTTTCTTATTGTCGATTTAGTCCAAAGGGCGTGTACCAGACCACTATGTATTAATGTCATGTTTATAGTTGATTAAACGACGTATGGATGTGATATTCCGCTGAAATGAGTTGTGTACGTGATAGCTGTCATTCCTGGGACTATCACGAGGGTAAAGGGAGTCGGATTTCCGTAATTGGGAATCCGGTTCATTTCACTTGAAGTCCTAGTGTGGCTCGTGACAACGCTAGAGCTCATAATCTCAAATTGGGGTGGGCGGTAATTTAGGTGTATGTGCGAGAAAGGTGTGATGCACTTCAGCTTCGCTTATGTAGGAGTGGATATAAGCACCTTATCTGTGCACCACGGGATTTGACGGCAGTGTGAATGTAGGATAGTGATGGTTGCATTGTATATGAACAGGTATAGGAGGGTATGACGTGCATGCCAAGCTGTTTTTTCCAAAAAATTAAAGTACTACCCTCAAGTATGATTAAAGTCTGGGTCCTCAAAATATGTTTTAATTTATTTACACCTACAACTATCTCAATCGGTCTAATCTACCCCTTCGTAAGATTTGTCTTTTTTGTTTCTCCGTGCACAAATACTGTTTTTACTTGAAATTTTGTGGTACAATGGCTATGTTTAGTTCCTCAACTTTTCCAAAAATTCTCTCTCCAAACTTCACTATCCATCTATCACATCAAATCACATCAAATCTCTCTCTTCATGCATGGAACACTAAACGTGGGTAAATAAAAAAACTAAGTACATAGTTTTGATGTATACGGCGAGACGAATCTTTTGAGCCTAGTTTAGGTCATGGTAGGACAATGTTTACCACAAACAAACGAAAAGTGCTACATTGCGCTACAGTGTCCGATGTGACATTTTCACCAAACTTTCTCTTCTTCTTTTTCTAACTAAACACAGCGAATAGAGAGAATCATAAATTATATTAAAAGAATATATTATGATTTTTTCATTATTAATTTAAAGGCTATGATTTATAATAATCTATACTAAAAGGATCCTAGAGAATTGAAAACACTTTTTACCAAAAAACCCACCCCCATCCTCTCACAGAGGACCCACCTGTCGGGCTTTGGTGGAAGGGAAAAACTAGAAAGCATCAAAATTTTTGCATGTTCCAGGCGCTTTTAGTTCATTCTCCGCTTTTTTCACCCAATGTCCCGCGCGTACCCACCTCCGGCCAGGTGGGCCCCTAACTCCCCACGTACACACAATTATCCCGTATTGCTAATAGACAAAAGATTGAAGAGTTCTTCTGCATATAAATAAAGACCAACTAACTCGAAAAATAATGTGCCTCTAAATTTGAGAATAGCTAAAGCTCTATATACATACGTCCGTGCGCACGTGCCGCGTCTGCTAGTAAAATAAAAGGATCCTAGAGAATTGAAAACACTTTTTACCCAAAAAAACACCCCCACCCTCTCACAGAGGACCCACGTGTCGGGCTTTGGTGAGAAGGAAAAACTAGAAAGCATCAAAATTTTTGCATGTTCCAGGCGCTTTTAGTTCATTCTCCGCAAAACTTTTTTCACCCAACGTCCTGCGCGTACCCAGCTCCGGCCAGGTGGGCCCCTAACTCCCCACATGCACACAATTATCCCGTATTGCTAATAGACAAAAGATTGAAGAGTTTTTCTCTATATAAATAAAGACCAACTAATTCGAAAAATAATGTGCCTCTAAATTTGAGAATAGCTAAAGCTCTATATACACCACGTGCGTGCGCACGTGCCGCGTCTGCTAGTAATAATAAAATAAACATATAGATACAAAATGTATGATGAATAATTATGAAAAATTCATATTACACTTCAAATTAAAATACTTTTTGTGGTCCTCTGTCATCTTACAAAATTTTAACTTAAACCACCTCTTGTGCATAGAGAAATAAATAAACAAATCTTATAAAGGAGTAGATTAAACCGATTGAACTATTTGTTTGTGTAAAATAAACCATAACATACTTTAGAGGGTTATCCAGATTTTGATCATACTTGAGGCTAGTAATTTAGCCTTTTTAAAACAACATATTTTGACATACCACTTCTTCTTGATCAACATATGTCAGTGCCTTGGTGTTGTCCGTCTTGTCGTCACCCTTGGCTCCCACCTTGGATATGCCAGAGGATCTCGTGGCGCCCTCTCGTGCGGTGGGCGTCTGGTGAGGTGGCGTCTGGAGCAGCAACGTCCGATGCGACAGCGTATGGAGCGGTAGCGGAATCGCCGGACTTGTCCTTCCTCTTCTTCTTTCGGGTAGCTTTTCCAGCATGCGCAGCACACACCACCATAGCGAGGAAAACGATCGTCCTTAGGCTGTCTCCAACAGGCCATGCATCCCGTGATCCAAACCCATTTTGGGTCACGCACAGTACATTTAGGTATCCAAAACCGTTTCTAAAAGAGGACCAAACTAGATACGCATTTTGCGTACCGGCCTCCAAGCGACGCATATTTGGCTCTCTCTCTCCTCGACCCATCCCGCCTCCACACCGGCCGCTCCGCCTGGCCACGCCTCGGCGCCGGCCCGCCTCCGCTCCGCTCGGCCGCGCCGCGGTGCCGGCCCGCCTCCTCCAGACCTCTCCCTACCTACCAGCTTGCTATACGAAGGAGCTCCCGCACCCTCTGGTGCTCGTTATTCGGGCACAGACTACGAGCAAGGCGGCGAGCGACTGCCGCGGCGGGTCCTCCTTCTTCTCCTCCCCGTCCTTGGGCTTCTCCTCCGCCGCCGGCGCCGAGCCGTCCTTTGTCTTCTCCTCCCGCCGGCCGCCGGGGTCGGCAGGTCGGCTGCGCGAGGTGGAAGAAAGAGAACGACCGGAGGAAGGGGATGGGTCCTTTGTTTTTGGATCGCTTGTTGGAGAAAGAAGTATTTGGGTAGCTGGCGTCTTCACTGTACGTGACCCAAATCTTAGAATGGGTAGCTGTTTTGGGTCTCCGCTGTTGGAGATAGCCTTAGAATATTGCCACTCAAAGCCATTTTGGCTAGAAACACATCAATCGAGGTTGTCAAGAGCTGGTGGGTGTGGATTGGAGGAAGAGAAGAACTAAAAGAATAAAAAAGTTCTTACAAGTAGAGCCCATGTGAAGATGTGTGGAATTTTCCTAGCTAGCTAGTACTACGTAATAGATAGGACCGTTTTAGTCGCCACAATAATGTGTTTTGTACATATGAGAGGTTGGGATGGAGAGCTTATATGTATAGGGTGGGACAGGAGCTCCGTCTCCTACAGCAACAAACCCAAAAGTGAAGTTGGATCCGCGCTAGCTGGAGCAATGGAGATTGATGTAATATGTGTGCTACATGGGATGGTCGTACATCCGCGACTGGTCTCCTACGTTGGGTCACACCAAATTTAGCGCTCTGTCTTCGAGCCCTGGTTAATGCTGACACCATTGACCACTTAAACATTGTTTCTTCCTATATAAGATTCGACGTACTACAACATGCAACTAAATGATATCACCTGATGATGTATACAAGTTTTAATCATTATAAAATATTTTTCATGCTCCTAATTTCTCTTCTTTACCCCTTCATTATGCCACTAATTTTTTGTTTCTTTATTTGGTTGCTCCCTGTTTTGCTTAAACCTATCTTCACCCTCTAATTTTGACATTTATCCCACCAAACTCGGGCAACTTTGACCATAATGAACCATGCGACGAACGGCTGAATAAAATCTTTCAAAATGGCATTACTACTAAACGAATCACTTAATAACTATAGTAGATCAATATTCTTTAATAATAATTGGTTGTTACTCCACAATGCATGTGATGTCTATTCTCTTCTTTCGTTTTGGCATTTATATATAATCCTGACTATTAGATCATCAATTACCTGTTGACAAACATGACTATTACATGGAGGCATAGGTCAAAGGACCGTGATAAGCTAGATTGTCAAATCAAGGTGGCACCGAAGGTAAAGTAAAAAGGTTGATTGGCTAACGACCAAAGGTACGGGCGAAGCTGGCAAGAGTGCGGCATGAAAAGTGTGAAGAAGGAAGCAAAAGTTAAATTGTATACTGCATCTGTAAATTTACATTATTGTCCTTTCTAAATAGGATGCATGTGAATGATTGCAAAGGTAAATAGGTGCCCAAGCGAGGGACACTTTTGTAAGCACAATGTAAGTAAGTGCCCTATGTAAAGGAGGAGTTTCTTCCTTTTGAGGGGTATGGAACATTTTTGTACTGCTGGTTTGTATACATGAGTAAACCAACACAACTGATGAACATGGAAGTGATCCATGATTGTAGTGATGAACTATTAGAGACAAACTATTGAACACACAACAATCTTTCAGTTATCCTCATCATTAATAAAAAAATTAGTTAGGTCAAACTCCTTAAGTTGGAAGTGAAGGGTTACAATTTGCTCTAGTTCCTCCTCATTTTCACCTTAAATCGGCTTTTGAGAACAAAATTAGTTAAATAATGTGTATTTTACAGCATATGAACCTAGATGATACCCAAAACAATGGTTACAGAGCCAAATATGCAATTTGTAAGTTTGAGAACCGTAAGAAGATGATATCAACTTTTATGTCTCAATTGGAATGACTGTTATTTTTTCAAGTTTGTTTTTTTGGTGGGAAAGGGAATAAGACCTATGTAATATACAAAGTGGTGTTTTCTATTGGCAAACACAAATACTCTTGAAAGATATCGATCTAGAAGTGTTGGGAGTAAAAAAGTTAGACACCGTTGTAGATGATCAAAGTAAATTATTTATGTTGTTATTACTTTAGGCTTTTGGGTACCTATTGGTTGGTAAATACAGTAACTGGTGGATCTATCAAACCGCTGTAACATCTGAAGACAACATGCAGAAGTCTTCCACATCGGCGGAGCTACATGTCGGCCAAGGTGAGCCGTGCCTGTCTCTTATACACATCTAGATGTCTTCAATGAGTTGTTGTGTTCATCTTCGCCAAGCCAAGGTGAGCGCCGCAGCGCTCCCCTGTTTTTCCGCTTCCGCTGTCGTCGAGCCGCTGCCGCCGCCGGCCCAGCCTTCTATGGAGCCGACCTTCATGTCGTGCCGTTTTCTTGTAGGACCCTGAGCCGCCAACCTTCTTTGCAAACCGCCGTCGCCTTCCCATCGCAGCCGAGACCGCCGAGGCCGTGTTGCGGACACGGGCAACCGTCAACCCGCGCATGCGCGCCCATGCCTAGACCATGCTATGGCGCAGCCCAGCAGGAGCTGGTGACCGCGCGCATGCGCGCTAACCCGCCAAGCCAGCGCCGCCGCGGAACCGGGACACCGGAGCCCCCGCGCGCGTCGCCGCCGTGTGCCGTGCTCCCCGTCGAGCGCCGCCGCCAAACTGCCACCGCTATCTTGGACCGCCGAGAAGCCACGTGCGTCGTTGCCAAACCCTAATCTCTGCTAACCTCGCCGCCGTTGAGCCTTGCCGGCCGCCGTCGCGTAGCCACGGAGCGCCAAGCCGGACCCGGCGTCGCGCCGTGCCGCATTGGTGCGCGCACGCGTTCGCGTGCGGGCAGCCGCAGCGGGGGCCACACCAAGATATGGCTGGCTTAGTGCATATCTTCAGTAGTGCATGATGGATCGGTTATTGACTGGCCAAAGTAGTTGTGGGTTTTGGTAGTTTGGCTAAATTTGTTGCTAATTTGCTACTGTTATGTATAAATGGTTGTATCAGGGGTCTTGTTTCCGTTGGTTTCATCTCAATCTAATAAGCCAAAACGCCCTGTCTTTGTGTGTATATGTGCATATATCAAAAAAATGTGTGTGCATATATCAGAAAAATGTGGATTTTACTTAATACATATACAAGTACCGAAATTTTGGTGATCATCTATATTCAGTCTCCATATGATGTCAATGTAATGGTATGCTGAGATATCAATTTTCTTCGCCGGCCCCCCTATATGCAATTCCTAGCTCCGCCACTGGTCTTCCATGCATTATCTGCTTTGCTTCTTCCATCACTACAAGTTTTGGTTAAGCTCCTTTATTTACAAAATCAGTTTGTCCAAACTAGAAATGGTAGGAAGAATGACATCTACACTTATGAATGTTCGATCCATTTTCAAGCAGAAGAACAATGGACATTGAGTAATAATCATTAGCCCAATCAGAAATAGAATCCGATTTAGATGTGACTTGGAACTGAATAAAAGAGTTGACACGACCCTGACCATATTAATTATAAACTAATTGTTGTGGATAAACTTGAAGAAGATGGCGTCATTCCTAGGAATACTGCAGCTAGCCGGTTAACATCCATCCAAACATTTTTAAGTGAACGCTGTTATGTCCATGTGTTCAGTCCTACAAACAATAATGATGCTGCCAATGTACATGTAGCCTTCCTAACGTGCACCGTGACTTTGTGATTATGACTTGAGGTGCAGTTTTGCGAGAGATGCGTTAAATATAGTTTATGGAAATCAAACCACACCTAATGTATATCGAATATTAAAGATGTATCTATCTCTTTTCCACTAGTGAATATATTGGACATGTATTTAGACATGACATGTTTCACTTTTATACAACTCCTCTGTGTAAAAATTACATACTATATATGTCAATCTCATCACCTTTCCTGCCACGTATTCTACCGAGCTACTACCAAAACTAAGAAATAATTATTCACAAACTACAAAAGAACAATGGAACAAGGCATGATCTCCACCACCGACGCTGCGAACTGCGGTTCTATCAAAAGTCGACGCTGCCGTCGCCGGCGGCCCTGCACATGCACCCCGGCGTCCTCGGCTGCCGGTACACGCTCCGGCCCCTCGGCCGCGGGCTCACCCGCTTGTACTCCTCCACCATCTGCCTCACCCTCTTCTGGAACCCGCCCCACGCGATGCTCCCTTCCTCGGACAGCACCTGCGCGTAGCGCTTCCGGTTCGGGTGCAGCGTCGGCGCGCGGCCCCTCCCGTGGTAGATCCGGAACCCCGACACCAGCGACGACAGCTGGCTGCCGGAGTCCGTCACCGCGAACACGTCCGCCGACGCGCACGCGATGAAGTCCAGCGCCGCAAGCTGCAACAACGAGCAACAACAATGCCAGGTTAATGACCGTACGTGCTAATAGTTCAAACCAAGAAGTGGTCGATGCTGGATAGGAAGTAGGACATATTTAATCTTTGTTACCCGTGAAGAGAAATTCTTGAACGGAGCGAGCTCGCCGGCGGTGAGGATGTCCTCCTTGGTGACGAGGTTCGGGTACAGCCGCGTCAGTGGCCGCAGCCGTGGCGCGCCGCCGTAAATCTGCGACCCGGCGACGTAGATGAACGTCCGGCGGTCGTAGCCGAGCGCAGAGAGGATGAGCCCCGACTCCTCCGGCGTCAGCGGGCACCTCCCCAGGCTCCGCTGCTCCTCCGGCGAGACCGTGCTGCCCCACGCAAACGACGGTGTCAGATGATCGAGACGATGCAGCAGGAAAGAAAAGGCAGCAGGCCGGCAATGGCGCACGTACACGTTCTGGAGGCGCATCGCGAGCGTCGGGAAGTGGGTCTCCCTGTACGCCTGGAGCTCCCTCCTCTCCTCCTCGCCGCCGCCGAACTCGCAGAGGGAGTAGGCCACCATGTCCTCCTCGAACCTCATGTGCAGGGCGAGGTACCTGCTCGGCCCGCCGCCGCCGGCGTGGTCCTCGGCGAGGGCCGGGTCGAGCATGTTGTTCCCGAACAGCTGCTTGTCCGTCTCGGTCTGCATCGCGCCCACCTTGCGCAGCCGCTGGACCAGCAGGGAGCCTGCTCGCTGGAGCTCAGGGACGAACTTGAGGGCGTGGAAGTTGCATCTGCACCTCAGCCTCTGAGCCGTGGAAGCTTGCCGCGATGAGGAAACAGAGTGTGGAGATGTTCATGTGGAAATAAAGATAGGCGAATTATTGTTACCTGCAAATGGACAGGTACTGAATCGAAGCCAAGGCGGTTTCCGAATCCGAGGAAATGGACAACGCCATTTTGCTGGAGAATTGGAAGCACCGATTTGACGAATTCAGATGGTTCAGCCTCTTTCGAGATATCCATATCAGTGACCTGAGACGACGGCAAGAGTGAGACATGAGCAAAGTGTGTCTGATAAACTGACATTTCTCTGAGTTGAGAAATAAGTGTTTGAAGTTTCAGAACATGGCTGAGACTCCCCAACCTGGCTGCCAATTGCTTCGAGGTCTAGTGACTGAAGGTGTGGTGGTAATTCTTTCACAATCCGCACATCATTCTTCATGTAGTTCATGAAGTAGTCTTCTTGATAGATGTCACCGAACTGACTGGTTAAAAGAGAAGGTATGTCAAGCCCAGCAACCTAAACTTATCAGATATCATAACGAGATCAATTCAAATGTAGAATCTACATTTTTTTCATGCCAAGGAAAAACTTTCAGGTTAGTGCTTCCTCTTTCTGTAAAGTAATCTTGACAAGCATGACAACGATGGCAGCCAAAGAAACAAAAAGTTCTTCAGATTCCAGAACGTGCAAAAGCTTTGAACATTTTTTTATATCATTTAAGAATTAGAAGAAAAAGTGATGCAACGCGGGTACAAGAAGAAGAAACAAAATAGTTCATCGCATTCAGTACCTTGTGTCCTTCCACACGCTGCTGTACAGGAATCGGGGGAGGACTAGTGTAGCATTGAGAAGAGCAGCAACGACAACAGCATTGCATACCTGCATGATGAAGAGTCATTTAGCTACTGACAAATTTTAAGGCGCAGCATTCATGTTGTGAGCATTTTAGCACAAAATCCTTACGGCGACACGCTGTTGGTTCAGACCACCATTTGCACTGATCAGTATGAAGCCGTTGTTGATCTCATCAGGCTCTGTGAGAACAAGTCTATTGTGAGAACACAGAAGACCCAGCAGTTCTCACAATTATATGAAATAAGGATGATGTGGGATATACATCCCCGAGTACCCTCAAGATAGAAGACCTAGTCCTAGTAGAACTACTCGAACAACTACTCGTGTACTCCTACTAGGACTAGGACTTCCAAATTGTAACTGACTAGGAGACTAGCAATGCCTCCTGGATATATAAAGGAGGGCAGGGGTCCCTAGCTCGGGAGCATAGACTACAATCTACAATCATACACAACCGTACGAGGAATACAATCCAGCATACAGGACGTAGGGTATTACGCTATTCGCAGCCCGAACCTGTCTAAATCTTGTGTTGTTCGTACACTGTCGTTCCTAGAACTAGGCGAGATCCACAAATCTACTCTCTGGGGTACCCCGAGGCAGACGTGCTCGACATAATTCGTCGACAGATGATCCACCAAATCAATTTAACATTCAAGTAGCAGAATAGTTCTTAGGAATATCTGATGTTACTGGCTAGGAATTTAAATTACATCATATATTCGTCACTACAGATGGACGAAAGCTCGCCATGATTACATACTTTGGTGTTTGGTATAACTGAATCCAATAAGAAAATAGTGTTTGGTATAACTAGTTACTCCGTATGTTGTTTGAACAAAGTATATTTATTACCTTCATCAGCCAAACTGTGCTTAGCAGCACAGGGCGTCCATTTCCTTGCTTGCTTGTAGGGCTCCTCCCATAGCGCGAAACCTTGAGATTCAGAAACGTTCTGCACTGGCGGGAAGGGAAACTTGCAACATGAGTTTCAAAAGGTAATGGCCTAAGTGCACACTGTTTTCTTGAAGTGGTGACGAGTTGCAGAAAGTGGTTTGTGTGGTCATCACACCTTTGTGACAGCAGAAGTTGCCATCTGCAGGAGCCTCCCGTGCATTATCTGCTCTGCTTGCTCCCTTCTCACAACGTTTTGCTTGAGCTCCTTCATTACCAAAGCCAATTCGTCAATCAGAGTGATGACGCGACGCAGTAAAATGTCAATATCTAGGTTCCCTCAAAAAAAAATGTCAATATCTAGGAACGCTGGCAAGAATGAAACAGACACTTTGTTTTATAAATATGCTCGTCGTGAGTTTGAAGGATAGGATCAGACGAGAAAGAAGGAAAGGTACAGCTGCGGCGGAAAGCAGGAACCGAAACAGAGTGCAGACGTGAGCGTGATTAGATGAGATGCATAACCATGGCCACACAAATGATAAATCAAATGGGGGAAGACGGATCCGAATTAATCTGCTAGAAACAAGCAAAGTTAAACGTACCTGGAGGCCCCTGACGTTCCTGGAGATGGCGGCGTTGGCGTTCCTGAAGTGCACCTGGTGCAGCGCGGACATGGCGAGGGAGGCGGCGAGGAGGACGCAGCCCATGACCGCGACGACGGCCGCGAACACCCTAAGGTGCCAGGACGTGACGCCGACGCCGCCGCCGCCTCGCGCGGCGTGCTTCGGCTGCTGCCGCGCCGCCGGCCCCGCGGCGCAGCGCAGCCTCCCGATGTTGGTGGCGCCGACGACCCGGATCCCCACCTCCCCGCCGCGGCCTCCCTGCACCGCCGCCGACGACGAAGAAGAACACGCGCCCTCCATTTCCGCCGCGCGTTGGTTGCTGGATGTCGATCAGGGCAGCATGACACAACCCCGCAGGCGCCGGGCCGCACGGAAGAACACGCTGGCTGGCGTGGCGTGGCGTCGAGGGAAGGGAAGCCTCAGCTGTCAGCCGGTCAGCCCTGAGCTCACGCAACACGGCAACAGCTTGAGGGCGTGGAAGTTGCATCTGCACCTCAGCCTCTGAGCCGTGGAAGCTTGCCGCGATGAGGAAACAGAGTGTGGAGATGTTCATGTGGAAATAAAGATAGGCGAATTATTGTTACCTGCAAATGGACAGGTACTGAATCGAAGCCAAGGCGGTTTCCGAATCCGAGGAAATGGACAACGCCATTTTGCTGGAGAATTGGAAGCACCGATTTGACGAATTCAGATGGTTCAGCCTCTTTCGAGATATCCATATCAGTGACCTGAGACGACGGCAAGAGTGAGACATGAGCAAAGTGTGTCTGATAAACTGACATTTCTCTGAGTTGAGAAATAAGTGTTTGAAGTTTCAGAACATGGCTGAGACTCCCCAACCTGGCTGCCAATTGCTTCCAGGTCTAGTGACTGAAGGTGTGGTGGTAATTCTTTCACAATCCGCACATCATTCTTCATGTAGTTCATGAAGTAGTCTTCTTGATAGATGTCACCGAACTGACTGGTT
>OAMR01000451.1:391857-406021 GCA_900205405.1 Echinochloa crus-galli | reverse complement strand
CGAGGAGGGCGCAGCCCATGACCGCGACGACGGCCGCGAACACCCTAAGGTGCCAGGACGTGACGCCGACGCCGCCGCCGCCTCGCGCGGCGTGCTTCGGCTGCTGCCGCGCCGCCGGCCCCGCGGCGCAGCGCAGCCTCCCGATGTTGGTGGCGCCGACGACCCGGATCCCCACCTCCCCGCCGCGGCCTCCCTGCACCGCCGCCGACGACGAAGAAGAACACGCGCCCTCCATTTCCGCCGCGCGTTGGTTGCTGGATGTCGATCAGGGCAGCATGACACAACCCCGCAGGCGCCGGGCCGCACGGAAGAACACGCTGGCTGGCGTGGCGTGGCGTCGAGGGAAGGGAAGCCTCAGCTGTCAGCCGGTCAGCCCTGAGCTCACGCAACACGGCAACAGCCCTGAGCTGCTGAACGATTCCCTTCTCTTCTCATCTCTTCTCCCTCCCGTCCTTGACTAGTTCGTGGGGCAACATGGCCGCCGGGCAGGTCAAACGAGGCAGATGGAGACGATCTGCAGCAGCAGGCCTGCAGAAGCAGCTTCCATCCCGATCCCGGGCCGTCTCGATCGGTGTAACCACCGGTGGCGGCCGGCCTCGGCGCGATAAAACAAGTCTCGCTCGCGTCCCGGGCGGGAGGAGAGATCGATCACCTAACGTGAGAGGGACTCGGACTCGGGAGGGGATCCGCACGCACGAGTTGGCCGATCATTTATTCATTTGTTCATTCGTTGCTTGTCACGTAGCCGCGGCTGAGTTGGATTATTGCGGCTTTGGCGAGAGGCGTTTTGTGGAAGCGAAGGGAAAAGGGGAGGAGGAGGTGTCGTGCGGCGGCAGGGTGGGATGGGTCCGTTCGGTTGGGCGGTTTACTGATTGGGGATTTGTTGGGTGGCGGAAGCGGCAAACCGGTTGGTTGGGTGAGGCGGGTGCGGGTGGGTAGGGATGCTGCCTGGCCGGCAGTTGGTGGCTAGTACAACCTGGGGTTTGCTGTGCGCCAGTGCAGGGCGCGTACATGATTTTTTTGGATCTGTCTACGTGTCGCTCAGGTGTTTCTAAGGAAACCAGCACCCGAGCAATCGGAAGGCAAAAAAACGCCCGAAAATCAGGAAACACTCTGTCACACGAATTTTTTGACCATTGATCCGCATCTAATGGTTGCATCTAACGGTTGCGCTGATCCTTTTATACCACCCAAAAAATCACACTCGATTATACCACCCAAAAAATCGAGCACTACAAAGGGAGCCAGCACTCAATTCTAAAAATCATTAGATCAACATCTGACGATGGAGAATAGAAATCAGAAAAGTTCTCTCAACTACATAATTTTTCAATCATGAGATGCGTATCAGAGTTCAAATAACCAATGATTTGTTATTAGAATCACAGACATCTAAAATCTTATTATGAGATACACACAACAACATATTAACAGAACAACACATAAAAAGATCAACATATTATTTTATAGTCAGTCAGATAACAAATAAAGTGGGCCCTACTAAAACCCGGAAAATGAAAATAAAAATTAGTCAACGCATCAAGAGATTAGCAAGTTAAAGATATACAAAAGCAAATAAGCAGATCAACAGATTATTTTCTACAGTCAGTCAAATACAAATGAATTAGGGTGCTACTGAAACCCTAGAAAATGCAAATTAAAAAATACAAATGTCAAATACATGTGAAGGTAATGCAAAAGACAATAGAAATAGTACTGTCAATTAGAAGCTAATTTACATTTAAAAGATATCCAAATATAAATTTATAAAAATTACATAACTAACCTATAAAATTGACAGTATAAATAGTACTGTCAGTTGCAAGCTATTGTACTGTCAATATAAAATTTTCATACTGTCACATTCTAATTTAAATATGATTACATTTAAATCAAAGTATATTGTTCACCTTACTTTGAAACATACCGACGTAAGCAAATTAACTACAAACTATAGTAAAACAAACCAAATCAAATCACAACTACTCTAACGCATAGATTATTGAACTAGTACCGCGAATCACAGACCCTACATACTAAAACAAATCGAACTGAGCACTGAGCATCGAGCATCAGAAGAAATTCCACGAACGAAATCGACTAGAATCAAACGGAAACAAATCAACCAAGAAATCAAAGGGGGCGAAGCGAGGGAACGAACAGAAATTATCGCACCTCTCAGATCCTTCAGAATCGCCACAGAAATGAGGAGAACGAGCTAAAATGGAGAAGCGGAGAAAAGGTGAGGGGAGGAAAAGCTGGTTAAAAAAACACACCATGAACAAATAAGCAACAGTCGTCCACCGAACAAAATGAAAGAGGCGCTGACATATGGGGCCCACGAAAATAAGAAAAACAAAAAAACAGTACAAATAAACATGACAGACAACAAATTAAGTATAATACAACAACGTGACAGACAAACATAGGAAAATAAGAATGGAAGATTCAAAACTAACATATACAAATATTTCTATAGTAGTCAGATAACAAATAAAGTGGGCCCTACTAAAACCCGAAAAATGAAAATAATAATTAGTCAACACATCAATATATTAGCAAATTAAAGATATACAAAAGCAAATAAACACTAAGTCAAATACAAATGAATTAGGGTGCTATTGAAACCCCCCCTCCTCAAAAAAAAAAGGCATACCAGTGTGAAAGCTCCCACACAAAGTGGGGTCTGGGGAAGAGAATTCATAAACAGCCTTACCCTGGCAAAATTCTTTTAAAATTATGCAAAGAGGCTGGTTCGAACCCAGGACCTCCGGACCACAAGTGGAGAGTCTCTACCACTGCGCCAGGTCCGCCTTTCACTGAAACCCCAAATATGCAAATTAAAAAATACAAATGTCAAATACATGTAAAGGTAATGCAAAAGACAATAGAAATAGTACTGTTAATTAGAAGCTAATTTATATTTAAAAGATATTCAAATACAAATTTATTACAATTACATAACTAACCTATAAAATTGACAGTACAAATAGTACTGTCAATTAGAAGCTATTATACTGTCAATTTAAAATTTTCATAATGTCACATTCTAATTTAAAATAGGATTACATTTAAATCAAAGTGTATTGTTCACAATACTTTAAAACATATCGGCATAAGCAAATTAACTACAAACTATAGTAAAACAAACCAAATCAGATCATAACTACTCTAACGCATAGATTACTGAACCAATAACGTAAATCACAAACTCTAAGTACTAAAACAAATCAAATCAAAATGAGCGCTGAGCATCAGAAGAAAATCCACGAACAAAATCGACCAGAACCAAACGGAAACAAATCAACCAACAAAATCGAAGGGAGCGAAGCGAGGGAACGAATAGAAATTTCTACACCTCTTAGATCCTTCAGAATCGCCACAGAAATGAGGAGCACGACCTGAAATGGAGAAGCGGAGAAAAGGCGAGGTGAGGAAAAGCTGGTTCAAACAAAATCACGCAGGGAACAGATAAGCAACGGTCACTCACCGAACAAATTGAAACATGCGCTGACATATGCGGCCCACGAAAATAAGAAAAACAAAAAACACAGTACAAATAAACATGACAGACAACAAATTAAGTATAATACAACAACATGACAGACAAACATAGGTAAATAATAATGGAAGAATCAAAACTAACATATACAGATATTTCTATAGTCAGTCAAATAATAAATTAGTTGGGCCTTCACCAAACTCTAGAGACATTTTTGGAACTGAAATACGTGTTGACCGATTGAGGCAGCATGATGCCGTGGCGCGTGGAGGGAAGAGCAAACATGAGTGCCTTTTAACCATTCTGATAGCAATGGAAAGAAAAAAAAGTAACCGGCGGTCAAAAAAATTAAAAATAAAAGAGGCCGACAAAAGAGGTCCACAACACATATAAATCAACGACCCACCGACAGCCAATCCCACAGCAAACAGTCACACTGACAACCGGGATCCACAAACCATTTAAATAGAAAAAACAAAAACAGCCAACCCAAATCCAACGACAAGGAGGAAGCACGAGCAGATAACGGACGGTGCAAAATCCGAGTGACGAAGCCACGAGTAACACTCGAGCAACGTTTAGCTTTATCTTTTTTTTTCCTTCTCTTTGCCTTGGGGGATGGTTGCGTGGACGCTTGGTTAATTTAGGCCTTCTTGGTTTAGATGCAAAAAGTTTCTCCCAAATTCACTACGTAGAAAAAAGATTCCCCATCATATCAAAATGTCATAACATGCATGGAGTATTAAATGTAGATGAAATCAAAAACTAATTACACAGTTCTGTTGTACTCCGCAAAACGAACATTTTGAGCCTAATTAATCAATTTTTGGATAATTTTTCGCACATACAAACGAAATATTACAGTAGCGCAATGATTACGACGTGAAATTTTACTCCTAAATTCAACCTCCCAAATTCAACATCTAAACAAGGCCTTACTCGGTAGCTACCTGTATGTACTACGGTCGTTGGGCATACAGTGGCATGTCGTTGTTCGATCGACTCTTTGCAATTGCAAGACGCAGAGGTTTCTACGGTGCCCGGAACGGATGTCGCAGAATGAAACGACCCAACATTTTTATTTCCCGACTCCGTTCTACTACAGTTTCAATCTTTGATGACTAAAGATCTGCACAGCAAATGCTCCAGAAAGCTCGCACCCAGCAAATTTCAGTTTAATCTTTGCAGTTGTACAAATACAAAAACAGGCCTCCATTGAGTGAGTCCGCTTCAGTCATGATCGTCTGTGTGATCCAACGCTCGTATCTGCGTTCTTTCCTGTGCTCCACTACTACTCGACCCATAACGACTTATTGTTCTCTTCAAATACATACACTACCACAAAAAAACGTTTTCAGGGGCGGGCGAAATGACATTTGTAGGGGCGGGCGTCCCGCCCGCTCCTGCTTTTCGCAGCTAGAAATAGCTGTTTGCAGGAGCGGGCGGGGCGCCCGCCCCTACAAATGTTATTTCCAGCCACAGGCCATCCCCTCACCCGCGGCAACAAATTGATTCAAAAAACAAAAAAAAGGACGCCCGCTCGCCGTGGCCGTGGCCGCCGCACGCGTGGCCCGGCAGCTCCGCCGCCGTGGTGCGGCTGCTCGCCGCCGGCTTGCCACTCCGCCGCCCTCGTGCGCCCGCTCGGCGCCGGTTAGCCACTTCGCCGCCGCGGCCGCCCGCACATGACCGCCGCACACGTGCGCTCGCTCGGCACCAGCGCCGCTTCGCCGCCGCGGCCGCCCACTGGCCACATCCTCGAGGTCGCCGCCGGGGGTCACCAGACTCACCGCGTTCCTGGCCGGGGCAGGTCGTCGGCGGCAGCGTGGCCGGCGCGCTCATCCGCCGGGCCTGCGGTCGTCGTGGCCGCGTCGTTCAGCAACGTCGCCTACGAGATGCTGCCGCCCGAGGAAGGAGACGACGTGCCCCCTCCAGTGCCGCTGGGGAGCGACCAGCCCGGCGTGCTTCCGCTCTTCAACCTGCAGATGGGAGGGAGATAGAGAAAGGAGGGGGAGAGAAGTGGCGCCGGTGGAAAGGATAAGGAGAGTGGCTTGATTTTTTTGAAGTGTTGGAGCTGCCGACAGCATTTGTAGCTGCGGGTGAGCTCACCGTCCGAGCGTGAAAAATTGTTTTTGAAGTGCTGTAGCTTTGTGGGATATGGGTACCCCTGGGCCCACTATCAGGCTAGACCACGGCGTCCAGGGCCCACCTCTGACAAGCCCATGGGCCAACCCCTAGGCGGCCCATACGGGCTCCCTGACTTGATGGACAAGATAATGAAGACCCGGCGGGCGGCTCATCCGGATATATAGGGATATTCCAGTTGTAACCGACCCGTATTAGAGTCCTGGTCGGAGTCAAGTAGGTTTAGATGGAAACCGACTTGTAAACCCTAGCCCGCTACCCTATATAAAGCGGCCTAGGGTACCCTCAACAGATATACGCCGAACAACGGAAGATCACGCATCTCATCCTGTAAACCATACGCTCGCCCAAGCTCCCTGAAGCTCGGTCGAGTAACCAGCAATACAAACGACGCCACCGACACAGGACGTAGGGTATTATACCTCCGGGTAGCCCGAACCTGTCTAAATCAGTGCCTCCTGTGTACCATCAAGTCACTAGTTCATCAATCGTCCCTCCTACAAATCAACCACTCGGGTACCCCCAGGTGGATTGCCGGTCCTAAGGTCCGACAGTTGGCGCGCCGGGTAGGGGTAGATTGTTGAGCTTTTTCGATTCGAAAACACCGTTGGCTTGATGGCAGATCGATCCGACGTCGTCTTCCCGGCGAACATGAGCGGGAGCCCCAAGTACCTCGCGGGATGCAGCTTCTTCGCCGACTCCAGTGACTCCAGCTACACCAGCGCCGGCTTGACGCCGGCGGACTCAACCTCAACGACCCCGGGAGCTCCTTCGGATGTGCCCGATCAGCTCATGCAGCAGATCGAGCAGCTCAGCGTCCGTGAGCGGATCCCAGATCTACTTCCACGTCGCCGAGTACCTTACCCCGACGAGATCATCGACGGACTCAACCGCATCAACGACACGCTCGCTGAATGCATCGCCATGTCTGAGCGAGTCCTGGACCGCTCGGGGAACACGTTCCCCCATGGACTCAAGAACGCGGCGGCCGACTATTCTAGCCGGCTCCTGCACCACGAAGCCCAAATCCAATCTGGAAACCCGCCCGAACCCACCCAGCTTCCAGATTGCGGTGAGTTCCAGGTTGCTAGAACCATACTAGGCACCCCCGAGAACTCGGAGGACCCATCCAAGGACTGTGCTTCATGGCCAGACCGCGAGGTACTCGTCTCTGAAGACCAACCAACCGAAGACAGCGAAACTGCGTCAGCACGACAACGCCGCATCGACGCAAACACCCTCCGAGCTCAGCGCCGGCAGGCGGAAGATGCGGATCTGCAAGCTGATGGAGGTCCCGGAGGAGGTCGATCACGAACGAATGGCTGACCACCAGCCCGACGAATCTGAGGGCAGGCACCCTCGGAACCGCCACGACGACGGCGATAGGCGCCGACATCCTCGTCGTCACGACGGTGACCTCCGCGACAGGCTTCGCAGACGGGCCCGCGACGTAAGAAATGAGCTCGACAGAAGGCATCGCGAGGAATAGAAGCTAACCCAACCAAGATCAAGGCAATTCAGGACTTACCTCCTCCCAAAAACAAGAAAGAAGTAATGAAGCTGATAGGAATGATGGCAGTCCTAAGCCGGTTCATCAGCAAGCTAGGTGAACGTGGCGCTCCTTTCTTCAAGCTCTTGAGGAAAGACGACAAGTTTGAATGGACGCCAGAAGCCGATCAAGCATTGGCCGACCTGAAAGCATTCCTCGTCACCCCGCCAGTCCTCGCCGGGCCGAAAAAGGACGAACCCCTCCTGCTGTACATAGCAGCAACCACAAACGTGGTCAGCACAGCCTTGTTCTGGGATTTCTGCCAAGATAATCAGATCGATGTGTACTACTCATCGTCAGCACACCCGCGGTGCAACGGCCAGGTCGAGCGGGTCAAAAATCCGGTACCAGCACCCTCAAAAGTTACTTTATGCACTCTTGATCTGCTCCATAAAGCTGCGCCATTATTTCCAGGCTCATCCCATTCACGTGGAGTCCAACTTTCCGCTCGGCGAGATTCTCCACAACCGCGACATCAACGGCCGAGTTGTCAAATGGGCAGTAGAGCTCGGAAGCTTTGACATTACCTTCAGGTCAAGACAGTCTATAAAATCCCAAGTATTGGTAGACTTCTTGGCTGAATGGACAGAGTTGCAAGCGCCAACACCCCCCGAGCCGCCAGAGCACTGGACATTGTACTTCGACGGTGCCCTCAACCTGGAAGGAGCCGGCGCTGGAGTATTACTCATATCACTAGCACTTGTATGCTGCAGATACACTATCAGGCGACCAACAATGGTGCCGAGTACGAAGCATTGATCCACGGATTAAAAATAGCCATCACCCTCGGCATCAAGCGTCTACTGTGTTTCGGAGACTCAAAAGTGGTGGTCGAGCAGGTCAACAAGAACTGGGAATGCTCCAAGGAAACAATGGACACGTACTGCGCAGAAGTCAGAAAGTTAGAAGCCCACTTTTACGGCTTAGAGTGCCGCCATGTCCCGCGGGAAGAAAATGTCGCCGCAGACGTCCTGTCCAAACTCGGATCCAGGAGCTCCCAGGTACCCGCCGGAATATTTGTACAAGACATGCGGAAGCCGTCAATCAAGTTAACAAACGAAAGCAAACCTACCGCCTCTGCCGACCAGGTTGTCGCAGCAGCCTCAACTGTTCCAAAAACAGAAGACAAAGAAGACTGGCGAGAGCCACTCATCGCGTTCATTAAAAATGACCGCATAACCATAGAAGACAAACTTGAGAAGGACAAGGTCCCCCTCGAGCAACTCAGCCGGCGAAGCGCTAATTATGTGGTGATTGGGACTGAGCTTTACAGAAAGTCGGCATCCTCAGGCGTACTCATGAAGTGCGTCCTACGCAGCGAGGGCCTGGCGTTACTGCATGAAGTTCACTCTGGCACATGTAGCAATCACGCGGCCGCAAGAGCACTGGTCGGCAAGGTTTACAGATCTGGGTTCTTTTGGCCCACTGCGGTTTCCGACGCAAAAGAGCTCGTCCAGCGTTGGACATCTGCTCCCAATTTCCAAAAGCAAAAGCACCTGCCGGCTCAGGCGCTACGCACCATCCCACCATCTTGGCCCTTCGCAATATG
Organism: Echinochloa crus-galli; assembly: GCA_900205405.1. Lineage (NCBI taxonomy): Eukaryota > Viridiplantae > Streptophyta > Magnoliopsida > Poales > Poaceae > Echinochloa > Echinochloa crus-galli. Next base: position 397,279 of record OAMR01000451.1, on the reverse strand, counting down.
GGGGCTCGACAACGTAGGACCATTCAAGCCAGCTCAGGGTGGAGTTAAGCACTTGCTCATCGCGGTGGACAAGTTCACCAAGTGGATCGAGTACAAAGCTGTGACCGACACCAAATCGGCCACAGCAGCAGCCTTCATTGAAGAGATAACGATGCGATTTGGGATACCGAATCGATGCGTTATCTCTTCAATGAAGGCTGCTGCTGTAGCCGATTTGGTGTCGGTCACAGCCTTGTACTCAATCCACTTGGTGAACTTGTCCACCGCGATGAGCAAGTGCTTAACTCCACCCTGAGCTGGCTTGAATGGTCCTACGTTGTCGAGCCCCCATACTGCGAAGGACCAAGATGGTGGGATGGTGCGTAGCGCCTGAGCCGGCAGGTGCTTTTGCTTTTGGAAGAACTGACACCCAGCGCAACGCTGGACGAGCTCTTTTGCGTCAGAAACCATGACGAGATGAATCTTTTGAGCCTTGTTAGGTCATGGTAGGACAACGATTACCACAATGTGTGGGATATGGGTACCCCTGGGCCCACTGTCAGACCAGACCACCGCGGCCAAGGCCCACCTCTGACAGGCCCATGAGCCGACCCCTATGCGGCCCATACGGGCTCCCTGACTTGATGGACAAGATAATGAAGACCCGGCGGGCGGCTCGTCCGGATATCCAGGGATATTCCAGTTGTAACCGACCTGGACTAGAGTCCTGGTCGGAGTCAAGTAGGTTTAGATGGATCCTCACAGGTAAACCCTAGCCCGCTACCCTATATAAAGCGGCCTAGGGTACCCTCAACAGATATACGCCGAACAACGGAAGATCACGCATCTCATCCTGAAAACCATACGCTCGCCCAAGCTCCCTGAAGCTCGGTCGAGTAGCCAGCAATACAAACGACGCCACCGACACAGGACGTAGGGTATTATACCTCCAGGTAGCCCGAACCTGTCTAAATCAGTGCCTCATGTGTACCATGTCACTAGTTCATCGATCGCCCCTCCTACAAATCAACCACTCGGGTACCCCCAGGTGGATTGCCGGTCCTAAGGTCCGACAAGATGCCGACAGCATTTTTAGCTGCGGGTGAGCTCACCGTCCGAGCCTAAAAATAGTTTTGTAGCTGCGGGTAATGCGGCGAGCCGTTTCTAAAAATGGGTGGCATTTCTAGGAGCGAGTGTTCCCTTCGTCCGATCTTAAAAACGTGTTTTTAGGTACGGGCCAAATGCTACAGTTAATGCCACGATCAGTAGGGGCGGGACGGCTTCTCACCCGCCTCAAAAAAAAAGAGAGGCGCTCCTACAAATTATTTTTGTGGTAGTGATATACTCGATCTCCTAGTGCACGTGTCAGGTTCATGCTCTTTTGTGGCTTGCTCTCCTCAACCGTACCAGAAGTTGTAACGAACATGGACAGCTCATAAAACGACGGGCGACGAGTTTTCCTGCACCAGAAAAGTCGTCCTCGTCACGAGCCGGTTGTGTTGTATAGCCCGTGGCCGTGGGGGCGCAAAAAGGTCTCGGGCCATGATAGCGCGGCGCAGCGACTTGCGAACAAACCGCATCCAGAGAATGAATGGCACGACCGGCGAGCTCGTCACCGAGCGAGCGGCCGATTCACTTCACTTGCATAAGCATGGTACAGCCCACAGACGGATCGTCTGTAAAATCTCGAACTGCGCATATAGACAGGTACACAGACAGTTCATACATCCAATAGATAGAGAGGTCGTCCGTAAGCTGTTTAATGCTTTGTATGTAGGTTAGGATCAACTATAAATGCATTTATGTATACCATTATGTGTCTGTTTGATTGAATAATATCAAGAGAGAAACATGATTACAATAGTACTTATGATAATATATTACACATAGATACAATGTTTTTTTCCTAATGTTATTTCGTTAATAATATTTCGTTAATACTAACATAACGACGTCCGGTAGAATTTATTTGCTCTGGTGAGTCTACGTGGTCTTTTTCTGTCCACGCAGGGAAGGAAATATCGAGCGCCTGCAGCTTTTTCCACCGACAGCACATGTGCACACACGCACTATCCTCTCCCCTTCGATCCACATCTGCAATGGCTTGCTCCTCTGCCGGGACGTGCAGCGCGCCGCAGCCGAGGCCCGACCGCCGCCCCTCCTTCCTCTGCGCCCTCGTTTGCGTCCTCGGCCTCGCCCTCGTCTCCTGCTGCGCTGCCGCCTCCGCCTCCGCAGCAAACGCAACGACGACGATCCCACGCAGAAGCAAGCTCCTCCCCAAAAGGGCCTGAAGAAGAAGGCCATCGACGCGGTCCCCACCGTCCCCTTCGCCGCCGCCGCCTTCTCGCCGCCTTCCTCCGCCTCCGACTACGCCATCTGCCTCGCCGAGTCCGCCGACAGCGACGCGCTGCGCGTCCTCCCGTGCTGCGGCCATGCCTTCCATGTTGCCTGCGTCGACGCCTGGCTGCGGACGCGAGGATGAGGGGCAGCGGCAGCCTCCCTCACTTGGCCGCGGTGGAGCAGAGCAGAAGCCCCTCTTCGGCGTCCTGGAGCTTGTGCTCGGGCCGGCGGCAGCGGATCTACGAGGTCACGGCGGCGTGGAGCTCGTGGACGGCAGCGGATCTACGAGGTCAGCGGCCCTCTCTCTCCCCCGGCCGGTGGTTCTTCCCATGACAACGACAGGGCTCCAGCTCGCGCGCCGGCGGTGGCGAAGCTCCAAGCCGCCGCGAGGACCTCAGATTTGGCGGGACGGAGGTGGTTTGGCGGACGGAGGATGCGCGGGCGCGGGGGATCCCGAGCGGCCGTCGATGGGAGAAGACGACCTGTACAACGGTCTCTGCCTTCGTCGGTTCGGCCTCGGGGAACGACGCGCAGACGTCGCCTCGCGAGACGACGCTCGGGCCGTCGGTAGAGGGGTGCGGGGGGATTTTCGCAAAATCACCGTCTTACAGACGCGTCCTATAGACGCGCTGTACATGCCCTAATGGCCAAGAAAACAGTCCGTCGCACCTCTTCAAGTGCACATAAAAATTCGAGTTCGAGACCTCAAATTTTAGTAACATGGTTTGCATGTACTCCGTATACTGAGTATTTTACAAGTACGTGAGTCGAATGGCCATGCTAACCAACAAACAAACTACTAGGACCTAGATCATCTAAATACAAGGGCCGATATTGCTACGCACGCAACCAATAACGCTAATCAGGAAATCACCGCGCCAAAACTCGTGCCGTTTCCTTCTATCTGTTGGATTAAAAATTGCGGCGAAACTCATGCTGTTCCACTAAAGAAAGAAATCAATTTTTTTTTTGAGTTACAAGAAAGAAATCAAATTACCACTCCGGAAAGGAAAGCAAGGAATCAGTGGTGCATTTCGGCCCCTGAATTGTTCAGCCAATTAGCTGCGGATCCAGCCCAACCTTCTTCTTTGCCACCTCTGCCGTGCGATGTTCCTCCCAGTGCTGCGCCAAGCGGCCCACGCCGCTATCACTCAGCACGATGCCTCGGGCTTTAAACATTTTTTAGAGCAGCCGTTAGTTTAGTGGGTCAGAAAAGGGCCGAAGGGAAGAGTAAATATGAACGGGTAACCGAAGCCGAGGCGGCCCGGCCCATGCACCAACACGAAGAAGAACCCTCCCCATTTCCTCCTCTCCGAGTAAAACCCCAGGGCCTCGCCAGTCGCCGCCGGCCGCCGCAATCCTCTCCGCCTCCCCGCGATGGCTCACCTCCGGCTCCTCCTCTCCCACTCGCGGCGCCACCCGCAGCCCCAGCGCCTGCTCCCTCTCTTCCACTTCTCCTCCGATGCCAACTCCAACTCCAGCTCCGCCCCGCGCCCGCCGCCGCCGCCGCCCATCAAGCCCGTCTCCTACGCCCCGAAGCCGCAGCAGCAGGCCCCGCCCGAGGAGCCCTCCGCCCCGCCGGCCCCGGAGGGTGTCTGGGGGGACCAGTCCCCGCTGCCCCGGCGGCCGCAGCAGCCGGTGCCACCGCGGGAGTGGACGCGGCAGGATATGCGGTACGTGAAGGACGCGGCGCCCGTGATCTCGCCCGTCTCGTACCCTTCCAGGGTTGCGCCGCTGCCGGAGGACCGCCCGGCCGGCGCGGAGGCGGACGGGGTGCCGGATGAGGGGCTTCAGGGGGAGGCGCAGCGGATCCAGATGGACGGGGCGTGGGCCACGAGGAGCATCTTCGGGATGCCGGTCGAGGAGGAGCAGGTGCCGTACCCGACGATCATACCCGTCGAGAAGCGGCCTCAGAAGGTCGCCATTGATCTCGTTGATGCCATCCGCCTAGTCAAGGTCTGTTATGCTCTTAATTTTTTTGTCTCCATAATCCAAATAGTCTTCACAATGTTGGCAATGAGAACAGTATACCCTCTAAGGTTGTTTCATTTTATAATGTTTAGAGCTGGAACTGGATAATGATGGATTGGGCTATTGCTAGAATAACTCATGCTGTGGTAGTGCGGTTGCATATGCAGCCTCTAATGTCATATAAATTGCATATTTTGTTCAAGTATATATGGTGTAATGTTTTGCTGTTACAGTAAAATAGTGAAAACTCAACTATAATGTGTGGAGTCCTATGATATATGCTGCGGAACAACCACAAGCAGTTGGATCGCACTGTTTCATAATGAAGTCCAGTGTTGTGCAGATGTATGGAAGCTTTTTGGTTTTAAGAAATGTCCTGCAGCCCAAACACACTGGCAAGTTCTTTTGGATTGTATATGATTGAGATGATCTAAAATGTTGAAAGTCAAGTGCCTTAAGTGTGGGATCGTATTTATTGCCACCATATCTTGTGATGTATTAGAGTTTGAACTTTTCTATTTTGGATCACTTCACACCTACAACAGGTTGGGCATCTTGCATCATGCGATGGGAAGGCTTGTGATGGGATCACGGAAGCAAGAAAAACTATTCTAGTTTTATTTTGCGAAGCTAGTTTGCAGTTAGCATTATGTGAGAATGGTGCCTTTTCCAAATTCCAGAATACAATTTCCATAGTTCTTGTGATGAACTGATGATAATGACATTTTTGGTTACTTAAAACATGAGTCCAAATGCAAAACTTAATCACCTCTTGCCTTAAATATTGCAACCTCTCCAACCTTCCATATCTTCTCATTTCTAATTAGTGGATGCTAAGAAAAGCGTGGGTTCAATGCATAGGTTGTGGTAAATAATTCATCGTGGTAAGTTTACTCAGTAGCTTGAGGCCATCTTTTCCATTTTGTTCTTGCTTTATCGTGATGCTGGACTTGAGTGTAGCGTGGAATCATTCAAAGTTTCTTCCTTTTAAATTAAAGATCAAACTGTAATTTGTTGCCCTTCTGCCTTCCAGACCAGTGCAAACGAGAAGAAGAGGAATTTTGTTGAAACAGTTGAAGCTCATGTGATGTTAGGTGTTGATCCACGTCGTGGTGACCAAGTATGTGTCCTT
>OAMR01000451.1:379643-390177 GCA_900205405.1 Echinochloa crus-galli | reverse complement strand
CTAAACAGTTCTCCTATGCTGTGTTCAGTGTAATCTTACAATTTCCAATGTTCTTTTGATCCTCTGTCAGCTGCTGTCTTGTTTCCTTAAAGTTCTCCCTTTTAGCTCAAGACAAGATATAGTCTTGAATTTTCATGTATATACATTTTTTTCAGTACGAATGCTATTAGCATGGTGCCAGTATGTTTTCAATGCCATTTCTCTTTTTGATTTTATGAACAGCTATGTGATTATGTTTTATGGATTGTAAACATGTCGCCTTTTTCTATAAGTGTATATTTACATATTTGAGCAATTCACAGTTCCCTGATAATTGTGATGAAGCTATCAGGTCCAAGCTGTTGACATTTCCCCTTTCTTGCAGCTTCAAAATATGTAGGATATGTGAAGAAGTTCACACTGAGTAGCACAGTAAGTTATCTTCTTTTGACTCTGATAATTCCTTCTGAATTCATTTGTTGGACTTCATAGGGTCACCATGAAATACTTGGCAGAAACTAATAAATTGTTAAAATAAACTATATTTTTTATTCGCATGGAGCAGAACCAGAAGTTATACCTGGTAGTTGCTCTATGGTTATTACTAGCTATTATGTGAAATGGTAAACAAATCATGCTTTTTTATACTTGTCTTTAGGGAGAACATTTTCCATTCTAAATTCACTAGTAGTGAACTAGTGATGCTTATTTCTTGGTTGTCTGTTCAGTGGGATTTTGTTATCAATTTGTGGTGGAATGTGCATGGGCAATGGAGGTTAGTTGGGAGTTGGGACAGTCCATGGACTAATAGGCCCTGTCAAGTACCATAAAGACTGGAGCTGCATATACCATAAAGTACCATAATAGGTTCAGACTGGAGAGGCATATTTTTAAGCTACTTCAGAAAGTTGGATAAAATGGTGCTGTATCACTGAATACAGTGTTGCTGATGGTTAAGGTTTGGATAACAATTGCAACCTAAGTTGTCTTGAGAAACACCTTTACTCTGTACTGTACAGAGGGATGTCTTCTTAAGGTTTGCAATGCAACAGCTAATTTCTACCAAGTGGTCTTTTGGATTCTGGAGCTCTTTTCATCACTAGGGAATAGTGGCAAAGTGTTTCTTGGGCTACACAGTCTGGGAGCAAAACTGAAAGTTGAGCAACTTGTGATTTTTGCATGTAAGCATGCCCAAGAGTAGTCATAGGCTGATAGCAGTCATAATTTGTGATATTCCAAGTTATCTGATTTGTACTTTTACTGCAATGCATACTCTTTTGTGTGATAAACTTCATGGCCTGCTTGATGCATTTTCTCTGGAACTTGTTCTTCTATTTTACTTTTCTTACTGGAGTATATCTTCCATGCAGATGGGACCTGGATTTCCAGTTACCATACCATCACTATCGGTGGCCGCTGATCATTATAACAAGGTGCAAGTCAGCTGAGTCAATACAATAAAACAGTGAATCGAGCTTTCTTTCTCCGCTAGCGTGCAGTGGTGGCTTGTTTGGCAGTGGAACATAACTGATAACCAGGATGGAAATATTTGGATGGTTGGCTGTTTTTGCTACTGGGAATGATAATTTTGTGGATGATAACATTCATCAAACATTATCCTGTTAGATCACCTGGCATTTCAAAGGGGAGGTTTAGTTTGTCCTTGGGTCACTGCAATTTTGTGATTGGTGTTGGTGTTGCTGGTCCACTTTTGTCATCCAAGGTTTTCACCCTTGTTGTATGAAATGTAATCTCGAATTCATTACTAGGATGATCGTAGTTTTAGGGCATTCTTATTTTTTATAATAAGAAATGAAGTATTGAACTATGCTTGATGCTTCTGAATACTTGTACTTGAGTCAGAGAACCGGGAATGTACACCCACAAGTGAGAATGAGCTAACAGGCACAATGCCCTTGGGAGTTGCTATATTTTTGTTGTCGACTTGTATCACCACATAATATCTCCTGGAGCTGATAATGTTCATCTCGTTATCTCATCCTGCCATTGCACGCTGGAAAAAACAACAGAATGTGCATCTCATGTCGTCCTAGCTCATCCGGAGTCGACCGTTCTGTTGGATAGTGGGGCTGCCTTTTCAAAGCTGATGGCTACAGGTCTGTCTGCGTGTATGGTGCGCCAACATCAGATGGCTGCGTGGATTTGTCGGCAACCAATGAAATTAACATCACATTTTCTTTGTGGCAATTGATTGAGATTTTGCTTACCCATCAGTCATCGGAATTTCAAGTAGAAGTTGAACGGGGGTGAGGATATGGGCTGGGGTTCTAGGGATTTGGGATTCGGGGCTTATATGTGGTCTGTGAGGGAGTGGAGGCAGCGAGGACATTATCGGAGCCAGGCGGCGGGGAGCTCAGTTCTCGTTTTTTTGGTCGAATCGTCAGCTTAGTCTAGTCGAGCTCGGTTCTCGTTTTTTTCGGTCGAATCTCCAGCCTAGTCTAGTCTTATTAACAAGGCTCGGCGGTGGAGGCAGAAGAGAGAGTGGAGGAACGGAGGCAGCGAGGGTGTCCATTGGAGCCCGGCGATTGAGGCGGCAGGGCGTTGGGCAATGGAGGCCACCACCACTGAAATCGAGTGAGAGGTGGTAGTCAGAGTTGTGTTTCGTGCACTGACACTCTCTCGGTGGCAATTGGTTCGTGTCATTACAACTGGTTCATGTGGAATTATAACTGAGTTGATCCGAGTTGCAATTAGTTTGCATCCAATTGCAACTAACTCCTTCAAGTTGCAGTGGATCCACTCTTCAAGTGGTCATTGTTCCACTATTCAAGTTGCAACTGTAAGGCTCTAGGCATTATATAGATAAAATACCGATAGAGATTTCACCCGCCCTCTCAGTTGCAATTGGGTTGGTGCTAATTGCAACATACGTTGTGTTCAGCTACATTTGGATCAATCTGAGTTGCAATTGGTCCATATCCAGTTGCAACTCATAGCATTCTAAATGTAGCTGAAAACATTCTAAATGACTACCTTGGGAAAAAACATTCTAAATTCCAACTCTCGTGTTGGAGAAAAGGAAGAGCTAAATTCAATGAATATGTATTCTTCATATTCATGTTAGAAGCCTATGTTTGATTATTGACTTCTTTGCATGTTGCTTATATTTTTAATTGCACACTTATACTACTCGTAATGCACCATGAGGCGTAAGTTCTTATCTTTTCTCCTTTCAACATCAACATTTTGGTTTTCAAATTGTGATTTGCCTGGTGTTTTTTTGTCATTACTTCCTAATGTTTTGGTTTGCAAATTGGAGCTCACTTTAACTGGGTTATAGATTTTAATTAACTAAGTTTTGTTATTAAGCAGAATTGTAATCTTTTTGAAATAAGATACAAGTTTTGATACAGCTTGTACTTGGTTTGCAGAAATTCAATTAGTTTTATCTTTTTTATTTTTCTACATTCTGTTCAATTAGTTTAGCGTCTACTACTATTATCGTATTTGGCTCAAGCAGCACAACATAACAGAATTATGTTGGATAAAAATTATGTAGATTTATTACAACAAGGTTTATTCAGATAACAAAATGCTTATATTTGAGAGGAACATTTTGCATCAACACTACACTAAATTGGAGGAGCTATATTGTAAGCAAAGTAGAGACAAAACTAGGATTTTATAAGGAAATGGTAATACACAATTATTCTATCAGTATATACAAATGGAAGAAGGAGATTGAACACTATTGTTTTTTTGGAAACTGATCAAGGGGACATCAAATTCTTATAAGAGATAATGAAACATATAGCATCTTTCTACAAGGAATTATTGGGATCTACTTCAACTATTTTTAATATCAGTTAGTAAAATTGATTTTGAGAAAAGAACTATGACAATTGAGATAAGATTTCTTGAGAGAAGTCATGCAAGTAAAAGAGTTTAATGAAAAAAAAGATAATTTGGATATTGTAAAGTATGCAGTAACATTTGTTGAGAGAAATCATGAAAGGAAAATGATTTAGTGAAAAGTATATAAATTTGATAATTTGTAATGTGTAGGAGGCTAGGGTTTATATAAATGTTAATGAAAATATAAGATAATATTTTACAACATAGCAATACTCAAAATTTAGTGATGCTCTATCCCCTCTAGTTTAATGAGGAATTTTTCATATAAAAATATGTTAATGATACAATCATAATGATAGATGGATCAAAAATATCAGTTTTGAATTTATAATTAATCATTTATACTTTTGATGCTTATCTGAACAAAAGATACACTTTGTAAAAGTGATATATATGGATTTGGGATGGTACAAAAGTAAATGGAAAGATTGGCTAGTATGTTGAATTGTACAAATATGTATTTGAGAATTTCTATTTCTAACAACAAATTAGGTATTGTGACCTTTTATAGAATTGTTAAGAAGCTGGAGCTATATAGGAAAAAAACACATGTTTTCTGGAGGAAAATTTATACTGACATATGTTTATCTAGTTTTACCAATGTACACTAAAGAGCTCATGTCAATATGTATTATATGAGAGGAAGATTTTGCTAGCAAGGAGTCAAAGAGGTGTTCAATTACCATATAACTAAATGGAAAACACTTAGCAGAATCAAGGATAAGGAGGGCTTGAAACTAAAGATACCAAAATTACGAATAAGTGCTTGTTGTTAAGTGGATATGGAAAACTATAAAAAGGTTCCAATGCTCTTTGGTATAAAGCTCTAGAAGCAAAGTACATGCCCTATGGGAATTTCTTTTAGTTTTTATGTCAAGGGACATCTCAATTCTGGAAAGGTCTACATAAGGTTAAGCTATTCAAATGAGGAGGTTGAGGATCTGCTCTTAGGGCTGGTCCTGGTCGAGATAGCTGTTTTTGTTGTAGTGTGAGGGTGGTGTGTTGTTCTTAGGGGGTCCCCCTGTTTACTCTTCTATCTTAATGGAATAACATGCAGTCCTCCTGCATGGTTCGAGAAAAAAGGTTAAGCTATTCAAATGAGGAGTCAAATTCATGGTGAAAGATGGCAAACCTTTTCTTTTAAGCGGCTATATCGTTGATTAAGCATGAAAAGATGACCCATGTGTGCAACATTTAAACGAACAATGGATACCTTTTCAAAGACGGGAAGAAAAATCTTAGAGATATTATCTGTGTCCATTTTAGTCAGATTTGTTTCAGAAGCGGAATAATCAATATTTTATTTACGAACGGAATATAGCAGATGTAAATAACTGAGAAGTTCACGTTAATATATTCTATTACTCCTCGAATACCCTAAAAATGAACGGATAGTGACACACTCAGACAGCTAGCATGACAAGTACCTGAAGATGTAAATCGCCAAACGGTGAGAAAACTGCACAGAAAAGTCCTCTCCTTAAACGGGATAAGAATATGAACTGCAGCTCGTTGTGTGTGGCCAAGCGTGCACGTCTGCACGAAAGACGTAGTTGGATGAGAGGGCACCCGGAGGAACAGGACGAACTGTAATTACACAGGGTCTCCTATACAACTAAGCTACTAGATAGGTGTAGAAATTAAAAGTACCTCTCAAAATTAAAGTGTTTTATGGTACCTTCGAAGGGGTGTAATCTTAACAAAAGATAATTTAGCAAAACGTAATAGGCAAGGTAGTAAATAACGTTGCTTTTGTCATAAAGACGAGACAATTCATCACTTGTTTTTCAAATGCCAGTTTGCTCGAATGGTGTGGGCAGTGATACATATGGCTAGTGGTCTGTCTCAGCCGCGTAGTGTGTCCAATATGTTTGGTGCATGGTTGATGGGGATTAGCAATGACCTGAAACCTTTAGTTTTACTTGGGGCTACGGCTACATGCTGAATCTTTGTGGTTGAGTAGAAATGCATTAGTATTTAAAAACAAACAATCTTCATTTTTGCATGTTATTTTCTTGATTGCTCATTGGCTCTGTGTATGTGCTATTCTACAGAGAGCTACTTCAGAGGACCTAGTTGTAGCGGCATCTTAGTGCTTGACGCAAGTGGCCAAGTAGTCTTTTACCCGGGCGCATGGGTGGCGGTCTAGTCTTCGAATTGATAGTCAGAGTTCCTGTCTTTTGCTTTTCTTTTAGTTTCGCTGTGTCTTTTAGGCAGAGGCTGGGATAGTTTCAAGTCCAGTTGTATTATCTTAATGTAGCGTTCTTGAAATTTAATAAAACTTCCATTTTCAAAAGAAAAAAGATAGCTGTAGATCTCTCGACCGGGGAGGAGCTTAGGCTAGTCTCAGTGGGAGGGTCATCGATACAGTTACATAGACTGAAATCTTAAGAACTGTGCCAGTGGAGGGTCATGGTGATGACCCTCCTCTTACATTTTATGACCCTCCTCTTTTCTCTCTCATAATACTATTGGTACATATTATCAAATTTAATGCCTATGACACTTTCATGACCCTCCCAAGATTGGTCTTAGCTTGCAGTGGCCGGCTCAAAATCTGGAGGAGAGGGAAGCCAATGACATGACATCAATTGTTCCGGCCACACTTTCCACGATTAAAGTCAGGTCTTTGCACTTTCACATTTTTCGTAAAAGCAAATTCAGCTACCGGACACACCACACTTATGTGATGCTTTGGTCTTTGCTAAAATTTACAGCGTTTTCCTTATCATAATTAGCAGCTAAATAAACACCTTGAACGCTGCGAGGTTTTTATATACATGTATGGAATACCTATCTTGATGAATTTGGCTGCGGTTTTTTTTTATTTGGTCGGCAATGGCGTGTGGTTTCCTTACTCCCGGTTCGTTACAGTCGCCATGCTCATGGCTACATATGAAATGGAAGGCAGCAACATCGATCACTCTCAGGCCTGCTGTCTTTGTTGACGCCGCCGCTGTTGGCTACCAGCTAACACGGACGAATGCATCATCCTCCATGATGGGATGGGCACCATTCTCTGACGACGACGAAGACTGAAGAACGACATGCCCAACGAACCAAACGCGAGTGCAGCTAGCTGTAGACCTATTGTGTAGTACTACGCACCACCACCAAGCCGCACGCCAGCGTCAACATGTATTGCAAAGTGGAGGAGCCAATGAAGATAAGCTTTTTTGGGAGGGCATTGAGTTTGGACGAAAGTCCACACATCGAGACAGGGCCTCGCTTAAATGGGTGATGTGATGCCTAGGGGAAGACTGATCGATCGAGCTTGCACCTTGCAGGCGGCGCACAAGCGAAGGTACGTATGGGACAAGGAACTAGTGGATCGAGTGCCCACATTCCCTCGTGTCAGCAAATTGACTCCAGCGACCTGCTACGAGTCAATCAAGGTACATGTGGTGGTGGAAAAAAATGTCATATATGAATATTATCAATGAGAATTATACATAGTTAACTACAAATAATCCAATAACCGATCGTGTGATGGTGGAAAACAAATATTTTGATGAGGATTTCTCCAGTCCCTATGTCTGTGTGACCAACTTATTGATCACTTGTTTACTCGTGTCCATCACGTTGAAGAATTTTAGACCCGCGTACAAATGATTGCTCAAAAATATAGTCTAGTCGTGTGGTGGTGGAACAAAATTTCTCCCATCAATGTCTGAACAAAATCTCTCCCATCTCTAATGCCTGACATCATGATCAGTCGCCGATCACGCTGAAGAAATTTGGATCCACATAGTCTGCTAGTTCATCTAAGTTTCTGAGACAAGCTTAGCTTATCTCACAATTTCATTTGTTTACTGCACAGCAAAATCTCCCCAATGGCTGTTTAATGGTATGCAGGAAAGGATGCAAAAGTACGTAGCCAATGGTGTTTTTTTGAGTTGACTAATCTATATAACCTATATAATTGGTACCCACTAACAAGCATGGTTGGATTTCTCTCAACATGCAACCATTCCACGTCATCATCCACTACGCGCCATATCACTATCCACTATAAGCCATGTCATTATCCACTAGACCATCTATTTATTCTTCAACCGATTTTCTGTGACCACATTTTTGTGTGTAGCAATTACAAATTATAGGAGTAGAAATTACATGTATGATCAGTCATACTTCCATGTATAATCTTTACTAAAGAACGTTGAAATGCAATCACTTTGGTGTTTAAACTTTCACATTTCACTTTAAAATTTTGTTTAACAAATTCCCGCAGCAACGCGCGGGGTATCACCTAGTTAATTATGTTGTTTAGTTCATTTTTCTCTCCTAAATTAATTAAGTCGGTATGACATTCTAATTTGGACTTTCGGTATTCTTGCCCCTACTTTAAAGTGCAATTGTGATTTTGCCCTCACAAATGAAATGGAACTTGCAATCCTATGTGCTGGCCAAGAACAATGTGCATTTGGAGTAGTGCAGACTGCAGAGCTGCAGGACTACAAGTTAAGCACGCTGATTGTGGGCTTTGTGGCCAATGATTTCTCTATAGTGACACACGGGGTGCATGTGCATGCAATTAATCTGAAAGAAACAGCGCCAACATGTTTCGGGTAGGCCAAATTTGCAACTCAATTCGGATCACAAGATGATGCTAGATGCTACAACCGCTCCCAATTTTCCACATCCCGGCAGCCATGATTGACTTCAAAAGAAGGACGCATGCAGATTGTTATGCATGCAAACTCTACCTCGAAGCACTATAAATAGGGCCATGTGTGTGTATGCCCTTCTCAAATCGTAGCTGCAGAGACCCTACTGCTTAATTATACGTAGCTTCACTGAACCTGAAGGTTGCCATGGCGGCTCCTACCTTGATGCAATGCTTGCTCGCCATCTCCCTCCTCTCATGCGCCGCCCACGCGCAGCTCTCTCCATCGTTCTACGCATCCTCCTGCCCCAACCTCCAGAACATCGTGCGGGCGGCCATGACTCAGGCCGTCAGGAATGAGCCAAGGATGGGCGCCTCCCTCCTCAGGCTCTTCTTCCACGACTGCTTCGTGCAGGTCCGAGCTCGAGCTAGAATTCTCACACACTATCTTCAATCAAGTTCTGAAAAAGCACAACGTTTAACGACACGCACTATTTCTCCTCTCTGAACAATTCGAGACAGCATGGTATAGATTTGTTATTGCTTCATTAACCGTAATATGCATCCTAAAAAGTGATACTGACAATTGGCAGGGCTGCGACGGCTCGATTCTTCTCGACTCCGGAGGCGAGAAGACCGCCGGCCCGAACCTGAACTCGGTGCGCGGCTTCGAGGTCATCGACACGATCAAGACGAACGTCGAGGCCGCGTGTCCCGGCGTCGTGTCGTGCGCCGACATCCTCGCGCTCGCCGCGCGCGACGGGACGAATCTTGTACGTAGCTCTACGTTCCCGTCAGTGGATTCAGTCAGTGTAAGGCTAATAAGGAGCTAGCATGTATCTGATGTTTTCTTCGTGTGGTGCGCAGCTCGGCGGGCCGACCTGGAACGTGCCGCTGGGCCGGCGCGACTCGACGACGGCGAGCGCGTCCCTCGCCAACCAGAACCTGCCGCCGCCGACGGCGAGCCTCGCCACGCTCATCTCCCTGTTCGCCCGGCAGGGCCTGTCGCCGCGGGACATGACGGCGCTCTCCGGCGCGCACACCATCGGGCAGGCCCGGTGCACCACCTTTCGCGGGCGCATCTACGGCGACACCGACATCAACGCCTCCTTCGCGGCGCTCCGGCAGCAGACGTGCCCGCGGTCCGGCGGCGACGGCAACCTGGCGCCCATCGACGTGCAGACGCCGACGCGGTTCGACACGGCCTACTACACCAACCTGCTGTCGCAGCGGGGCCTGTTCCACTCGGACCAGGAGCTCTTCAACGGCGGGTCGCAGGACGCGCTGGTGAGGCAGTACAGCGCCAGCGCTTCGCTCTTCAACGGCGACTTCGTGGCGGCCATGATCAAGATGGGCAACATCGGGGCCGGCAACGCAGGGCAGATCAGGCGCAACTGCCGTGTCGTCAACAGCTAGTTGATCAGTCGACGGCTCGCTTCTGATGATGAGCTAGCTACTCTCTACCCTCTAGTATAGCCATAGAACGGAAGAATAAGTGGTTAACGACCACGCGCGAAGGGATCGAAGCAACGTCACTTGCATGCTGTGAGCAGCTTATGAAACTATTCGGCTGACCACTTTGGTCGGATTGTACAAGTTGGTTGTGTGCGCCAAAGGACGGCACACAAAAAATTCTCCTCATACCAGACCATCTTTTGTCCACTAGCTTTGCGCCCTTGCCTCCATATTTGTCTTATTTTCCCAAGTTGTGAACAAAATATTATATCTTTGCAGAATAGCTTTTTCAAAGGTCATTGGAGATGTGAGGGTATAACGACTTCATTCATCAGGGTTTAAATTTCAGTGTCCGCCTGTCGCACAAAAAGGTGGTGTTTAGATGTTGAATTTGGGAGGATGAATCTGGGAGTACGATGTCACTTCGTGTAGCATTTCGTTTGTATTTGTAAAAAATTGTCCAAAAATTGATTAATTAGGCTCAAAATGTTCGTCTCGCAGAGTACAACAAAACTGTGCAATTAGTTTTTTTATTTCATCTACATTTAGTACTCCATACATGTTATGATATTTTGACGTGATGGGAATCTTATTTTTGCATAGTGAACTTTGGGG
>OAMR01000451.1:333190-379117 GCA_900205405.1 Echinochloa crus-galli | reverse complement strand
GTGTAAAAAATTGTCCAAAAATTGATTAATTAGGCTCAAAATGTTCGTCTCCCAGAGCACAATAAAACTATGTAATTAGTTTTTGATTTCATCTACATTTAGTACTCCATGCATGTTATGATATTTTGATGTGATGGGGAATCTTTTTTTGTATAGTAGTATCTAAACACGCCCAAAATGGTTTTAGCGATTTTTCATCCAGTTTAATCGAGAAGAGAAGAATCATGGTAGTTATTGGCCCAAAGGCGTCAGGTCCGGTCCACATCCAGGCACTTCATGACTAGCCAATTCATAGGCCCGGCCCATGAAAATATATTTTCAGCCGGTACAGAGGATCTGGAATTCTCGACATTAGCACGCAATCGCCAATTTATTTTTTGATAAGAAAAAAATGTAAATAGCCCACTATAATCAATAGTCCGGCTAATCTTCTAATTTTATTTGATCAATGCAATCCCGCAGTTAGTTAATTGGTCAATTTTATTATTATTAATGAAATTTATCTATAATTTTTTGTTTTTATTACTCATCGCAAGTTTAAAGTTTAAATAAATCTATAAGGATCTAGTAGCATTGAAAATGATTCTCACCCAGAATTTTGCTACTCGCCTCATAGATGACCTGCATGTTGGGTTCACGGGAAAGTATGCTAATGAATTTACCACGTTAAACTAAAAAGAACACTTTTTAGAGGGTTTCCACTAGTGGAAGACTACTTTTTTCAATAGTATGTTATGCACCTGCGTACCGACGTCCCTACCTATCTACACTATGACCTTCCTAATCTAAATTGATCTTTAGATGTTGACCTTCCTAATTTCTTTCACTGTATGTTATGCAATTTTATTTTTTATTAAACATGCATGTCGCATGTGCATTCCTACTAGTGTGGATGAAAATGAAAATAATGACTTATGTAAAAAATATATTAGAAAATTTTCATCATTTTTAATTAAATTTTGTATTCAAAGGATTATTTTATGAAATGTCCTAGCCTATCAAAATAATAATGAAATTTTATAATACGTTTTAACATAAATTATGATATTTGCTATCACTTTGAATTTTTTTACATAAAACTCTACTTCCATGTAAGAAAAAAGATAAATTTATTAAGAGATAAATTGATTAAACTGACATAGTATCGAAAATAAATCAATCAAAAAGATAGTTTAGGAGGTTATCCACATCTTGGCATCTCAAGGGATCAATTTGGACCCTTTTATTTTAATAAAGGAATTGTAAATATCCCGGCCTCTGTATCACAATATATATGTGTTCATTGTTACAAGAATGATGAGCACACTTGTTTAAGCAAACCAAAAAGGTGAACAATACTAAATAGCTACATGTTATTTGTGAAGATCTTCGAAGTCGTAGATTCCAAAGCTTGACAAGCCTCGAACATATTGTCATGGTCTTCCTCTTCTGAAGTAGATCCTAGAACATGATCCAGTGTGTGTCCCTAAAAATAATATGTAGACAAGTTTGTATGTTTGCCTTGTTAAAAATAACAACATATTTTGCAAGGTCAAGATAATGTTATGAACTGAGTCCATGTTGTGCTGAGTTTTATCTGCCTAGAATAAGAGCTAATTTTATGATTTTGCGAGCTTAAAACATTTATGAGGAATGCAATTAGCACGTGTCTTATGACTTTAGCTATGTCCCGTAACCACTGATTGTTGGAACACTAGAGCTTCAATAGTATCTAGGGTCATCGTACTTCGAAAATCCTATAGTACTCTTGACCAAGTGTACAATGCAGACTTTAATGAAATTATAGAGGTACATTATGTCAATATATCTTTTGCCATATGACTTAATGTAGGGTATTGAGCTGAACGTATCTAACATCATATTGGGATATTGAATTGATCACTTCATTGAATATGTACATTTAACATATATGTTTCCAATTATAAAGAACTATATCCACGATGAATTTGCTAGTTGTTGTTTATCCTAATTATGTGTTTTTTCTAAGCTAGCTAATATCGTAGGTCTAGTTGAATGTATGAACCTTGCTTGTTTAGTTAAATTAAATTTAACTTATTGATAAACCTTTAACTTAAATTGGTACCAACAGCTCACATATTCACCATAGAGGAACATAGTTAATAGAGAAAATTCCTTGTGTGCCATAAAAAATTTAACCTATCCCTTATGTGTCATCCAAATTTGGTATGCCATTACCATTACAACTTGACTACATAGCTGTTAACTGAAGGTGAAAAAGATAATATTGCACCTAGAAATAGGAGATGAATACATTACCTTATATCCATTGGAAAAGTAAGTTAACAACTAGGGATTATAAATCAGGGACTGTGTTCATACAGAATATCCAAAACATATATACTGATCATATATATTTATATAAATGACATAAACCATTGTAAGTTTTGATCCATAACATAACAGACATCCATTGTAATTAAAACCATCCAAGTAGCCAACGTCTATGCATATATGCATATATATTTTTTCATAACATAAGCAACATGTTTATGCACACAAGCATTCATACAAGCATAGCATATCTATGCGTACAAGCACCATTGGAATTTACCATTGTTGTCCATAGAAGAAGTCATATAACAGACCTTTTCAACTAGAAGCTCAGTAGACCAACCAAATTAATAGTACACCAACAAAAATAGTATTACAACCAAGGATAAAAATTTCAATGAAATTTCACTGAAATTTCGTGAAATTCGGATTTTTAGACCCTGAACGAAAAATTCAATTTCGGGTGAAAAATTTCGGTGAAGCTGAACTTTAATGCTGTGATATAGAGCCACTAAGCTTCAATAAACACTAAATAAGCTTCAGTGTGGTGGTTGCAACTCAATTTTGCTATCCTAAGGTCTCAAGTTCGATTCTCATCCACTCATGCTATTTTTGGCCATTTTTTCTTTCAATGGCGTAGGGTTCGACTATAATGAACACCAAACCATTGGACTATGGCTCATAATGTTACTGATTAGTTGATAAGAATGTCCATAATTGTTTTATACGCAAAAATATATATTTTTCTCATCTGCGTTGACCGGAATTATTTGATGAATTTTGTGAAATTCATGAATTTCGTTTATTTCAAGGCTGACTGAAAAAATACCAAAAATGAAATAAAAAACATTGATTACAACAACCAAAAGATGAAGCACAACACAAAACGAACTGCATAAACTAGATGTTCAAATCTGTAAGTAGAAGCTTCCTTTTGCTTCTCGTATGTATGGCAGGGTTGTGCTTTTGAGGGGTCTTATTCTTCTACCCATTGCCTGATCATCATGTGGCACTAAAACGTCTTTCTTTCTTTTTTTTTCTTCGCAGATGCATTTGCCTTCCCTTTAGCTTTCTTCTCTTCCTAGGCTTAGATGCGGTACGTGGTGGTGTGCCTTCACGTGCACGTAATGTTGGGCACTCAATGGAAAGTTGGTTTGAGCCACTACTAGACCTGCACACAAGTTTTGTATATGAGCAAAAACATCAAGCATGATGCTACCAAATAATCTATAAGTACTGAATGTAACAAAGTTCCTGAGAGAGTTTCTAGAACCTAAGCTAACTGATGTACTTTGGCTGTAATACAAGTGTAAAATTAGGATTTAATGAAATTGTAGAGGAAAAAATATTAAAACAATATAGGTGTACATATGCACACACCTAGGAGGAAAATGCATTGTTTAGGACTAGGCCAACATGTACGATGCTTCTCTCACAAGATGGGCCAATGATTGTCTTCCTTTTCTTTGGGGACCCGTGCATAGCATGAATGGATAGAAATGACTTATTAGAAAAAAGAACTCACGTTGATAACAAGGGAATTATAGAAAAAACGGTACAATGCTTACATTTCAGCAAGTATAACTGCTATGTCCTTAGGGCCACCATCCTTGCACTTATACCAACGATGGTCATATTACCTGCAAACTTTGCAATGATGTGACCCTTTCTTTCTTATGCCACCACCCTCTAAACCACCTTTGAATCTCTGGTTCTGTGTTCTACCAGTAGTAGATTTCAAGAGTGGTGCATTCATCAACAACTCATGAACAGATTTAGACCACTATGACTTGTCAGGCATAGCAGGAATAAGTGCCTAATATGTAGCTCTAAACTTCTCAACTGTGTAATACATGTCAACATGTTTCTCTAAAGGATTCTCTGAGATTTGTGATTAATGAAATGGCATGTTTACAAGGGATCCTGAGACTTGCCATTTCCTGCAGGAACATGTTCTTTCTTCTAGGTTGACAACACATTTATAGCCAGT
The DNA here is from genome assembly GCA_900205405.1 of Echinochloa crus-galli. NCBI lineage: Eukaryota > Viridiplantae > Streptophyta > Magnoliopsida > Poales > Poaceae > Echinochloa > Echinochloa crus-galli. Next base: position 374,835 of record OAMR01000451.1, on the reverse strand, counting down.
ACCACCCTACACAGACACCTCTCCAAGAATTGTCCCACTTCTTTTTACATCGATATCCAAGTTCCTGCTTTCCTCTCTCAACTCATTCATGATGTGTAGCAAAATAAGCCCTTCAATCTTTGCTGAGACATCCCTTCTAATATCCCACTTATCCATAATTAGTTTCCTGATCATGTCCATTAAGTCATCCAAATTCAAGCTCTTGTATTTCTTTACCCAATTACTGAAGTACTCTGCTAAATTGTTTGTAACATAGTCAACCTTGAAATGGGTCCAGAATTTACTTCTTGTCCGTATCTTAGTATGACATTGCCTTATATAATTCATAGCTTCAAGATTTGCTTCATCCATTGCTTTGTAATGCTTCTCAAAGAAGTAAGGAGCCCATGAATATGGTGCTGCCCAGCCATTTTTAAAATTCATCACCAAATGTGTCATGCATTCCCTATGTTCAGCATCAGGGAACACTTTCTTAACTCCTGCCATCACTGCTTGTCCAACATCTGTACATATAGCTAAGCCTAGGGGTGATCCAATGGCATCTCTAAGCCTTTCCATAAACCAGATCCAATTTTCATTTGTTTCTGAGCATATCGCTCCAACATCGATTGGATACATTCGATTGTTTCCATCTACAGCCATTGCACATGCAAGCTGCCCCTTAAACTTTCATGTCAACAATGTGTTATCTATTGCCAAATACGGCCTGCATCCTTTGAGAAAACTGTCTATGCATGGTTTTATAGCAAAAATAGCCTATTAAATCTGATTTTTTTTCATCTACCATGTGGTGATCAATCACTACAAAACTACCTAGACAGCACCTCTACACCTCTGCCTTAAACCTGTACAAGTTATTGAAGCTGCTATCCCAACTACCAAACAATTGAGTTTGTGCCAATTCCTTACTAGCATGCACCCTCTTGTAGGGCACCTCTACCATATGCTTATCCTTTATCCTCCTTGCAATTCTTTAGCTTTCAAAGATGCATCCTTCATCAACCAATCCTTCACTTATTCACACACCCAAAATTTGGTTGTGTTCTTCACAAGCTTACTTCTTCTTGCTCTAGAACATGTATGTTCACGTGGGTTCTTCTTCACCTACATGAGATCAAGAACTTAATCAATTACTGCAAAAACAAAATCAGCAACAAAAAAAATCAGCAAGAAACAAAATCAGCAAGAACTTATAATCAAATTCATGTTACCTTTATGGTGTTATCATGCTCCAATGTAGATGCATGCAACATCCATCTGCATCCTTCTTTTTCCTTCCTTGAATAGTAATGCCTCAATCTTCATGGGTCACTCTTTTCAGTGTTATACTCAAATTCATGTTTGATAGCATGCTGAGAAAGTGCCAACTTAAATTGTGCCATGTTGGGATACATGCTGCCTACACTCAGGAGGGTCATCTTTGTCATGAGCTATAACGAGCACCGGTGGCAAAGGATTCCTCCCAGTTAATCCATCCTCTTCCTCATACTCCTCATTAGATTTCTCAATCACATGTGTATTATGAGCACAATATCACCAGGTTTAGTGTATGTATGGTCATGTGAAGTACTTTGGTATGAACATATTTGGTAAATATTTCAAGTAGTACCTAATCTGTTTTATTTTTGGGAAGGATTTTTAGGCATCATCATAGTAAAAAAAATATGGACTATTTCCTGATATCCATGAGGGTACTGATCCACAATTTCTTCTTCGAGGTCCTTGAAATTGCATATATCGGAATCAACAAATCTTGCTGAAGCTAAAGCATGCAAACTCCTTCCTACGTATTTTAGGATTGCCAATGACTCTGATTTCTTGCAAATAACTTTACTTAGGGTCAATCCTATTAACAGACCATCAAACAAAGCTAATCATTCTTAGTTGTAGTTTAGATAAATTGTACATAGAAAATGAGAAGAAGATAAACATCTTACCCTGCAGGAAGCCAAGAAGTAACGGGTATTCGGCCTGGTGTTGCCATCTTCCTCAAACCATCATGCCAACACTTCTGTAGTGCGGGTGCTGCAGGCCTACATGGGCGTGTGCAAGAGGGGCAAGAGAAATCCATGCGCACGGCAGGGCAAGCGTGCGGTGGGTGAGGCTTCACTGATGAAACTCAGTCGATCTGTTGGGGCTAGCCGGCTCAAGTCGTGAGCGACGGGCAGGGCAAGACTGCACGGCTTCCGCGTCAACTCATCTGGGGCGTCGGCTTTTGCGCCGGGTTGTGGCGTGACAGATTTGTCAGGGGGTGCAATGCGCAGCGGGAACGATCGGAGGACCATGGCGGACGAGACCAAGGCGGCGCACCGGCCCAAGGCACCGCGTGGGACCAAGGAAGTGCGGGTCGAAGGCCAGCTCTGGCTAGGGTTTGCCGATTTCTAGAGGTATTAGTGGAGAAGAGAAGGGGATTCTGGTGGAGTAGAAGGATAGAAGTCTATCGGATAACTGATGGAGGGGTAAAATTGGGATAACTGTAAAAACTCGACTCGGTTAAATGACGTGAAGGCATATTTTAGAGTAAAAGGGACGTTAACGGTATACAAGGATAAGATAAATTTATAATAGCACTGAAGGGATATACTAAATTTGGATGGAACTTAAGGGATAGGTTAAATTTTTGGTGGCAACAAGGAATTTTCTCTAGTTAATATCTGTTAGATGCCCTAAACTTATTAGATAAGGGCAACTCTAGCAATAGACCCTAAATGAGACTCTCCACATACTAAATGGAGGCTGCCTCAATTTTTAAGGGCCACTAAACATGCTCCAAGTCTAGCAATAACCCTCGTGAATAGCGGCCTCCCTAGACACCACCTAGAAATGGAGGGTGGTGGGGTGAATTTGAAGGCCTCCCCAAAATAGAGGTCCAAGTAGAGGGTCTGCTAGAGTGCAACTTTTTTGCTTGGCCCTCTAAACTTGATATAGGGCCTGTTTAGAGGGTCTGGTGGAGTTGCTCTGACTCAAATCTTACTTCTTATGCACTTGCTTATGTTGCACTAGGCTTATAAGTTATGAACTCAACTTTAATAAACCCTGAAAGTTGTTTGACTATCGGGGATACACGGGTGTGTTAATCTGTTGCACATGAGATTTTAGCTCGAGAGCAAAAAGTCTATTTGGATCCATCCAGATGTTCTTTTCTTGTTTTTTTGTATGTCGATCTTTTCTTGCAAACTTTTTTTTTATTTCTGACTTGGTGATCGAGCTCGAGATGACCGTAACCCTGAAATTATAACCTATATTTTTTTGATCTAGTGATGCCAATGTCATTACAACCACACCAAGATGAGACATGCGAAATGAATGCTGAATTTGAAATTTTTGAGAAAAAAATAAGTTTTCAAGGAACGGGAGAGAAAAAGAAAGAAACCGAAAGAAAAAGGAAGTAAAAGAGGGATGGCGCTCTCCTCGCCCTCGTCGCCGTCCCAGGCTGGTGATCGTCGTCATGGCTCGTCCTGATCCTCCTCATGGCGACCGTCGAAGGGCTGGATTTCAACCCTGGCCTGCAGTTTCAGGCTGTGGTTCGTTCTAGGTTCGGCTCCTCTTCTTCGACCACCTCTTCTTCCTCTTCCCGTGATTTTTTCCTGGTGGTGCCCTTCTCTCGTTGTGCTCTTCGCCTCGAGGAGGATGCAGTTGCTTTAGTTCTCCAGTCTGTCTTGGGTGGCAATGCCCCTAATTTCCGTGTGCGCTTCCTTGCCAATCGCTCTTTTCGTTTCTCGGTGAATGGCAAAGACGTTGGTCTTATGATCTATAGACTGAAAAAATTCAGTTGTCAGGGATTTGCTCTTTTCTTCTCCCTTTGGAGACATGGTGGTCCGGATTATCGTAGGGAGTTTGCCCTCTGGCTGCAGGAAGCTGATTCTGAGTCGCTGCCAGCCTCACGTAATAGTGCTCGATCTCGTACTCGTCCTCATACTCGCAGCTATGCAGATGTTGCAGCCCAGCCTCCCAAGAAGTCAGTATCTCAACGGGTTGGTCCCCTGAAAACTCCATCGGTCTTCGACCGATTGTCCTTTCCTGATCCGCTGGCTTCGAGTTCGAACTGCACTCGTAACTCCTACCCGGGTTCTTTGCATTGTTCTTCGTTTTCAAATTTAAATGAAGCTCGCGATCCGGGCTCTCAGGGGAAAAATCAAGGAAAAAATCAGGCCCATGATCGCGCTGGGAAGACTTGTTTTCATTGCCTCTCCCCCCCTTCATTTAATTGCGGCGTGCAATCAGCAAGTCCGGTGCAAATCTTGCTTCTCCTATGGGCACGTGTCTCGCTTTTGCCGTGCAAGGAAGCCCCCCACCTTTCGGCCGAAACATCGGGTGGGCCCATCGGCTGCAGCGGCGGAAGATTTATTGACTGGCACCAACCGACCAGGTGGTGTTCCTTCGTCTTCACCCCCAACGCCCAACTTCTCGTCCCATCCGCCTCGCCCCAACTGCCCCCAATCCGATCGGCAACCTCCACAGACGCCGCCCCCGCCGCCTCCGCCTCCGATGGCGAACTTTTCCATCGATCCTCGCCCCCATGCTCCGGCTGGCTTTGAGGTGCAGCCTCATGACCCGGCGGCTCCTCCACGTCGCCTCTTCGCCTACATTGGGGGCGTTCTTGAGCAGTACAATGAAGATCTCGCCATCGCTTTCTTGGTCCTGGCCATTTCCAAGCGTGACTTCGCCAACATGTCGGCTTCCCTGAAGGACTTCTTCATCCACAATGAGGGAGTTCATCTTGCTGAGGTACAACCGTCTCCATTGGTGATGCTTTTGTCAGATTCCATTCTCCTGTGGAGCGTGAGAGGTACCTAGATCGCATCATCCAGTTTGGTCCTAATTATCAACTGAGTTTCATCAAGCATGATGCTGGGATCAATGTGAGGGAAAGGGATATGGATAGAGAAGTTTGGATCATAATGATGCTCTTCCCGGGTGATGCTCGTAGTAACACTGCCGTCTCAAAAGCAGTTGCTGGTTTTGGTTTGCTGCGGTACTGGTATGACACCACCAACAATGCCAGAATTGTGGTCAAAGTGCAGATGCATGATGATGCAGAAGTTCCCCATGATGTAGTTATCTCAGCAGGTCTCCCTCGTAGAGTGCGCTCCTGGACATGCCCTGTGTATGTGCTTAAGCGCAGGGGTTCGGATGTGCTTGGTGATGAGGACCATTACCCTCCTGAAGGTGTCCTTCATCCTTTGCCTGCTGATGCACCCAGATGGATGGGATTCAATGTTCAAGTCAACCACCCTGAAGGTTCTGTTGTGGATGGATCCAATATGGGTTCTGTTGGCCCCAGCTGAGGCTACGTCAGAAGAGGCCCCAGCTGTTGATGAGGTACATATGAATGTTTTGGCTGATGAAAATGCTCCTGAAAATGTCCCTGTGGATGCCATGGTTCACCTGTGCCTCTGGAGATAGTAACTATTGCATCTCCTACTCTGGTTGATATGAACATGGACCCCACTGATGCTATCCCTGCTGAAAAGGTGATGCTCCTTCGAAAATTCACCCTTTTTGTCCCTGCTTCCTTCTCGACCTCTTCCCCTTTTCATTTATCAGTTTTTGAAATTGACTTGAGCACTCTGATTCCTGATTATATCGTTGGTCATGATGCTCTCTCTCTTGGCCTCTATCTGTGTGGATCAGGATGATCATACTGTGTTTGGACCAATGCTGCCCCTACTGGCCTCCCCTTGGTGCCATATGAAGACAGTGATGATGAGGATGTTGTGGAGGTCATGGGGCCTATATCTGCTTCTGGGCGCAAGAGACGTGCTCGCAAGATGAAGGAGCCCCTGGATGCCTCATTCCTGTGTCGTAGCAAAAGGCTCAACCCTGAACTTGGAGGCTTCAGGGATCAAGCTAGTGCCCAGGAGGCTGAAGCTAATCCATCTGTCTACAAATCGGTGGCTGCCGAAGCTTCTTCTGCCCCACCTCACCTCTCCCTGGAGAACATTCAAGGCATTGCAACTGGCTTCCTCCAGATTCAGCCTGAGGCTGTTTCTGCTTTCTGCTTTGCTTGACCTTGACCTTGATGATGCAGATGAATGATTCCTGCTGTAATAGGGCTAGCTCTTTCTTAGTAGCCTTTTGGTGCTGGTGGCATTGGCTCTTTCCTTTTGTTGGATCCCTTGTTGGTGATCTTCCTGAACTCTTAGGCTTGTTTGCAGTTGATGGTTGTGGAAGAACCTGGTTTGATAATTTAGCTTGGTTCTATCCTTATTGCCTTGGTGCTTTCTTGTCAGCTGAAGCATTGTTTGCCTTAGCTTTTGTTCCTTCTATCACCCTGTTTCCTCATGAATCGTCAACGATCTATAAATCTGCTTGTTTGGAACGTTAGATGTCTGAACTCTCAGCAAAAATGGGATGCTATCCGTGACAAAATTACTGAATCCAATGCTTCAATTATCTGCCTTCAGGAAACTAAAAGAGGTGATTTTGATGCCTCTTATCTGAGGAAATTTTGTCCCAGGCACTTTGATAATTTCGCTTTCTCTCCCTCAGTTGGAGCCTCGGGGGGGCTACTCACTATCTGGAGTTCTGGTCGTTTCTCTAGGGTTTTGACCCTCGCTAATTCTTACGCTGTCACTGTTAATCTCACCTGCTTGATCACGGGAAAGCATTTTCACCTCACCGACATTTATGGGCCTTGTGAGGCTAGTGAAAAAGGTGCTTTTATAAATTGGTTGTACAATTATGATGTGTCCAACTTTGAAGATTGGATTCTAGCAGGGGACTTTAACCTCATGAGATCAGCTGAAAACAGAAAAAGAATGGGAGGGAATCTGAATGACATGTTTTTATTCAATGACCTGATTCAGCATTTTGATTTGGCCGAAATTGTCTTCCAAGGCAGGAATTATTCTTGGAGTAATATGCAAACAAACCCTCTATTGGAAAAGATTGATTGGATCTTCACCTCTTCTTCCTGGGCTTTGTCCTACCCAGATACTTCTATGCAGGTCTTGGGCAGGCCAGTTTCTGATCACTGTCCCTTTGTAGTCAAGATTGGTACCGCTGTGCCCGAAGCCAACCTGTTCAGATTTGAAAACCTTGGCTTGAATTTTCTGATTTCCTCTCTGTGGTTGATTTACATTGGAATACTTCACCATATTTTGCCAATGCTGCTCAAACTTTAAATGCTAAATTTAGGCAAGTTCGATCTGGTCTGAAACATTGGATCAAAGAATTGTCCAAGCTCAGTAAGTTAATCAATAACTGTAACTTTGTGGTTGCACTTCTTGATGGATTAGAAGATCAAAGGCTTCTCAGTCTAATGGAGAGTTCCTTCAGAGCATTGGTCAAATGGCACCTTTGTAAACTTCTCAAAGCCAAGAACACATATTGGAAGCATAGGAACACAGCAAGGTGGGTCAGGTTTGGTGATGAAAACACAAGGCTGTTCCAAACAATGGCCACTTATTCCATGCGACGAAATGCAATTTCATGTCTAACAAGCTCTGATGGGACTGTACACTATGATCATGACCAGAAGGCAGGCCTTTTGTGGAACTCATACAAGGAGAGATTGGGAATTTCTGAATTTACTGGCATTGCTTATGAACTCTCTGAATTGATTCAAGCCAGCGACCTGCCTGTTCTTGATGACCCTTTTACTGATGAGGAAATTGCTGCAGTACTCAAAGACCTTCCACCTGACCATGCTCCAGGTCCTGATGGCTTTAATGGGGCTTTCTTCAAAAAATGCTGGCCCATAATTAAAAGTGAAATGATCAGGCTGTGCAATGACTTTGCCACTGGGGATTTAAGCTTGAAAAGCATTAATGGATCCTATATCACACTCATTCCCAAAATGGACAATCCTCAGACAGTAAATGATTTCAGGCCTATTTCTTTGCTTAACACCTCATTGAAATTTCTTACCAAGCTTCTTGCCAACAGACTACAAAGGGTTATTCTCAAAGTAATACATGTTAATCAATATGGGTTCATCAAAGGAAGGACCATACAATACTGCCTTGCTTGGGCTTTCCAATTTCTTCACATTTGTCACAAATCAAAGAGAAGGATTGTATTGCTCAAATTAGACTTTGAAAAAGCTTTTGATAAAATTGAGCATGAGGTAATTCTTCAGGTCATGGCGCACAAAGGTTTCTCAAGTAAATGGGTTTCATGGATCAAAAGCATACTTACATCTGGCTCCTCATCTGTCCTGCTGAATGGTGTCCCTGGTAAGCCCTTCAAGTGCCATAGAGGAGTCAGGCAAGGAGACCCCCTGTCACCCTTACTATTTGTTTTAGGGGCTGATCTGCTTCAATCTGTGCTGAATGCTAAAGCAATGCTTGGGAATATAACTCATCCTTTGGGAGTGGATTTTGGTGGTGACTTTCCTGTAGTCCAGTATGCTGATGACACCCTCATATTCTTGCCAGCTGACATAGACCAACTTCTGCATTTGAAGTCAGTCCTGAATACCTTTGCTGAATCCACAGGCTTAAAGGTGAATTTTGATAAGTCCTTCCTGGTCCCAATCAATATTGAGGATAATGATTGCAATGCCCTCACTGGGGCTCTGGGTTGTCAGCTAGGGTCTATGCCTTTCACTTATCTTGGGCTTCCTCTAGGCTCCACTAGACCAACTGTTCAGGATTTCACTCCCATTTTAACAAGGATGGAAAGGCACCTCATGGGCATTTCTAGGCATTTGTCTTTTGCAGGAAGATTAGTGTTGGTCAATTCTGTTATTCTGCACTGCCAACTTTTTATATGTGTACCTTGAAGCTTCCAACCCAAATTACTAAGCAAATAGATAGGTACAGAAAGCATGTTTTGTGGCATGGTGGTGATCTAAACAAAAAGGGGGTTTTTTGGTAGCTTGGAGACATGCCTGTAGAAGCAAAGAGGATGGTGGTCTTGGCATCATCAACATCAGAACTCAGAATGAAGCTTTGTTGTTGAAGTTTTTGCATAAATTCTACAACAAATTGGATCTACCTTGGGTACATCTAACCTGGCAGCACATTTACAAAACTGAAAGCCCTCCCCATGAGAGAAAACAGATCGGCTCATTCTGGTGGAGAGATGTCATGTCAAGTCAAAAATTCTTCATGCTAGCTGCTCCCACTGCTCGTAATGGAGTCACAATTTCCTTCTGGAATGATCTTTGGGATTTGGGGGTACTCAAGTGGAAATATCCGCAACTTTACTCTTATGCCAGAAAGCAAAAGTGCTCCCTAAGACAATTCATTTCCTAGGAGTCTAGTAGAAATTTTCACCTGCCCCTCTCTGCTGTTGCTTTGGATCAGCTGCTAGAACTACAAGTTGATATGGAACTACTGCCGTTGGATCCTGCTCTCAAAGATGAATGGGTGTATATATGGGGAAATAATGAATACTCTTCCAAGAAGGCTTATGTTTGTTTGAAGGGTTCCTTTCCAGCATCTATCCTCTTCAAATGGATGTGGAGATCCAAGGTGCAGGCCAGGCATAAATTTTTCTTTTGGCTTCTGCTCAAGGATAGGCTAAACACTAGGAATCTGCTCAGAAGAAAGTAGATGCACTTGCCTTCCTATGATTGTGTGTTGTGTGTGGAAAATCTTGAAGAAGACTTCTGGCATCTCTTCTTTTGGTGTCCTTTTAGTGATGCTTGCTGGACTTTCTTGGGCATACAATGGGATCGCAATCTTGAGTTCCAGCTGATGATTCTACAAGCCAGACAAAGATTTCAGTCAGCAATATTTAGAGAAGTTCTTATCATTGGTTGCTAGACAATTTGGTGTCATAGGAATAACATCATTTTCGATAACAAGTCGCTTTCTTTTGCTCTTTGGAGAAGGCAGTTTTTTGAAGAAATGGAGCTGGTTACCCTTCGGGCTAAACCACAGTTGGGTGAGCAAATTCGTTTGTGGCTGAGTAGTCTCTTGTAACCTCTCTTTCTGCTTTTGGGCCTAGGGCCTTGTAAACTGTACATATTCTTTTATATAAATACAAAAATAGAGGTAGGGGCCTCCCCTGCTGATTCCCGCCAAAAAAAAGAAAAAGAAAGAAAGAAAGAGAAGAACATATGGGGTTCCACACAGGCGCTTTGCTTATTAAACCAGGTAACTCAAGATTTTACCTGACTCGGTCCTTTATTTTGTGGATGACAGGTTGTCTCGTCCTTATATCCCAATATCTTTGCACTTTTCACAGTTCATAAAGATTGATTTTATCACTGCTTATAAGTCTAATGCAGCAGATGATAAAGATTTTGGTTATATAGCAAGTCCTGGATGTCTATTAGACATTAATGTAGTGCGTGGGGGACATGGGCTAGAGGCACTAGGGAGACACTAGGGCCTTTTTGTTTGAGCTTCTAGATAGCTTTTCAGTGTGAAAAGCAAGAAGCTCAAACAAATAGTGAACTTTTTGCGTAGCTTTCAAAAAGATAGAAGCTGAGAAAAGCTGAATTTATATATATAGAAAGCTGAAAAGCTTTTCTGAGCTTTTGGTAGTTTTGTGAGTCCAGAAACCTAAACACATATACTAAAAGCTATTATTGTTTTTTGAAAACTAAAAGCTTACAATAGCTTTCTGTAAAAGCTTTGAAAGCTTCGGCTCAAATAAACATGCCATATTTTACCCGATTTTATTTCGATTTAGGATATTCTTAAATACGGATACAAAACGGATAGCTCGAATTTGTATACATATTCAGGTATCCAATTGTCTTATGCGATTACAATTAACAAGTATCAATTCAATAGTCTTTTTAAAATAATATTATTATATAATATATAAGTAGAGATTAAATATAATATAAGTAGAAAAATCACTTGATAAATATTTTATAATAAATTCAATCATTAAATAAGTCATATGAAATATTTTATATTAGTAAAATAAGTAAATTAAAATATTTGAAAGTAATTAACAAAGGCAATATATTAATTTGAAACTAAATCAAAATAATATATTTATAGGTTCGTTAAAAATGTGTTTATTCTATACCAATACAAATGATATCGGATATTCCATCCACATCCACAATTATTTCAAATACGGGTAGAAATTCGAATAATGAAAAACGGATTAGGATATATCCACTTTGATTATCATATTAAAAATGAATACAAATACGAATATCTATATTTACGTTTTAGCAGATACGGATACCGGATAATTCGGATAAGCATTTTCCATTTCCATTCTTACCCAACACACATACACTCTCATGAACTCCATAGAGCCCTCTAAGCCTCCATATTTTAGCCATGAATGAAAAGAAGGAAGAAAAAAGTGAGGAAGAAGAAAAGGACGAGAAGAAAAAAGAAGATAAAGATGAGCCTCAATGTTGAGCTCTTGATTCGCCACTGCCTGCACGCAAGCGCACGAATGCTACAAAAACTCGTGATTACTGGCCGCAAGCAACACATTCACAGGCCTGCAGACCACTCTACGGGCAGCTTGATCGCCCAAGGTTTTGCTCATGGGCATCGTGGCGCCGGAAGAACAGCAGATGCAGCACACTGGCTCCGGATGAACACGCGTGGACCAGGCGGATGATGACTGGGTCTGGGTCCATGGCGACGAACCGCGAGGCGGCGGGCATCTCCCAACAGGCATTCCCAGCAAGTGGACGCGTGATCTGCTCGCAAAACTAGGAGGCAGGTATGTCCCCTACGAACCCCTGCGGCCCTGCATGCTCCATTGCTCCATCCATCAACTTGCATGAAAATTATTCAGGTTCATGACCCATGCTCTGGCCTATCTTGTTCTTAGCCCAGGATATTTCGTTCAAGATTCAGCCACACGCCCACACCTGCCCTGTCAAATTTTGTTTCAGATTGGCACCATGGATGCACAGTTCAGAGTTTAACTTCAGATTCGGGCACGATTTTGTCAACAAAAATGATTCTTGATTCATAGTGTACTCCACATATAATAGAACTTATAGTTTCCAACAGTAAAGAATAGCAGGATTATCCCTGCCACGTAGGATAATCAGAAACAGTAGATCACGCAAGCTACCAGCAGCCATTTTGACTGTTCGTAAGGACTAACTTGTACAGCAATACTAACACACAATACTTCATTAATTGCCTTATTGCGAAATATATCCTCCATCAGTTGACGTTAGTTGACCGTCCTGCAGTTGAGCCTGACCTCGCCTTGCGGCCCCGCGAGCGGGCTGATGGCGCCCATCCTCACCATCGCCTTGGCGAAGTCGGCGGCGAACATCCCGGCGTTGCCGCTGTACTTCTTCACCAGCGCGTCCTGCGACCCGCCGTTGAAGAGCTCCTGGTCCGAGTGGAACAGGCCCCGCTGGCCCATCAGGTTCCGGTAATAGGCGTTGTCGAACGCCTCCGGGGTCTCCGCGTCGATGGGCGCCAGCGTCGCGTCGCCGCCGGCCTGCGGGCACGTCTGCTGCCGGAGCGACGCGAAGGTCGCGTTGATGTTGGCGTCGCCGTAGATCCGGCCGCGGAACGTCGCGCACCGGGCCTGCCCGACGGTGTGCGCGCCGGAGAGCGCCGTCATGTCCCGCGCCGACAGGCCCTTGTTGCCGAACATGGTGACAAGCGTCGCGAGGCTGGAGCCCGGGCCTGGGAGGTTGGTGTTCGCGTCGCTCTGGCTCGCCGTCAGTGCGTCGCGCCGGCCGAGGTACACCGTCCACGTCGGCCCGCCGAGCTGCACGCATTATTATTGTGGATGTCAGTAACTTTTGCAAAGCCTTGCATTGTACATTGACAGCTACAATAATTGAGTTGATGATGTGGTTGGTGAAGTGAGACGACGTACGAGGTTGACGGCGTCGCGGGCGGCGAGGGCGAGGATGTCGGCGCAGGAGACGGTGGCGTTGCAGGAGGCCTCGACCTGGGCCTTGATGGCGTCGATGACCTCGTACCCGCGCACCGAGTTGGCGTTGGGCCCGGCGTTCTTCTCGCCGGTGAAGGTCGCGGTGTCGTCGAGCAAGATGGACGCGTCACAGCCCTGCACCATGCTCCGATCCGATCAGCACAGAACTCTGAAAAGGTATAGTAGCAGATACATGCATCCCAATTGAAACTGATGACGACAGAACGCAATCAATGTAATGAATGCCCCCACATTGACGAAGCAGTCGTGGAAGAACATGCGGAGGATGGAGGCGCCCATGCGCTTCTCCGCCGCCACGGCCGACGCCATCCCCGCCCGCACGATGCCCTGCACGTTGGGGCACGTCTTGCTGTAGAAGCTCGTCGACAGCGGCCCGCCCGCAGCGGCGACGGCGAGGAGGGGAGCCAGCACCACCGCAACCGTGAGCAAGCACCTCACCGCTGCACCCACCATGTCTTCCAAACTTGCAAGCACACTGGGGATGCAGGGTCCATGTATTGGAAAAGGTGGCTAATGTTCGAATGATTCATATATGTAGTCATATGTATCCATGCATGTTCGACAGTTCGAGTGTAGAATCAAATTTAGAGGAGTTTTTCTTGCATATATATAGCACATAGTACTGCAATATAAATCACATAGCAATGCAGTTTCAGGTTAGATTTTTGCTGAGATAAAGGTCAACTGAAAATTAGCAAAACCGTATAAAATGATCGAAATCTGGCTCATCAATTACATAAGATCAAGGGAGGAAAGTTACAAATATCTAGTCAGTCCATTTCGCTGAGTTGTACTACACCCAACAATGAAATATTATACAGTTATCTTGAGCCTTCTAAGTTAGGCACGAAACGGAAGCGGCCAAAAAATAATAACGAGAGTCCAAGCTGAGCGAGGCCAACCATGCACTTGTTCCGAGACAAACGCATCTCTGTAAGTCCAGCTCCAGCCTATCATAGGCTTTGCATCTGATTTTCTTGAAATCCCAATCACAATTATGCTTCCTCGCCTAATCGCAATATGTTAGTAGTACATTTTGCTCTAGCTGAGTGCTGGAATTTAGGCTTGGCCCATGTAACAAATTCAGAATTTCTAGTAAATCTCAAAGGCCCATGTGTGTATAAGGAAGTGGTGGAAGTCTTTTGTCCCACATTGCTAGTTGAGAGGGAGAGTGACAAACATAAATATGGAGGTTGTCTCCACTTCTTTAAGCTATGTGTGTGGGGGGAGAGAAGGTTTTATCTAAGGCATGGTGGGGGAGGCTTTATTGACTTCATCTTCTGGAGTGATGATTTCACTGTGTACCTTATTGGACTCGATGGGTCTTCAAGGAGAAGCCTCGGCTTGTGTCTAATGGGGCTACACAGAAGGACGACTGAGATTTCTTTGATACTTATTCGTCTTATCATTGAATGGTCAAGAGAGCAAGGTGTTGCTGAAATCTTTGTATGGCCTGAAACAAGGACCTAAGCTTTGTCACGAGGCTGATAGATGTGTGAACTATCGTCATGGTGGGGTTCAAGGTGTTATATTATGCCTTTATGTGGATGACCTACTAATCTTTGGCACAAACATTGATGTGATCAATGAGGTCAAGTCTTTTCTATCAAAGATTTTTGATATGAAAGATCTGGAAGAAGATGATGTTATTCTGAACATCAAGCTTATTAAGAATGAGAATGAGATTACTCTGTTGCAATCCGATTATGTAGAGAATGTCTTGAGTCGGTTTGGCTATTTGGATAGCAAACCTTCTCCAACACCTTATGACCCGAGTGTGCTACTCAGAAAGAACAAGAAAATTGCTAAAGATCAATTGAGATACTCTAAGATTATTGCTTCACTCATGTACTTGCTAGTTCAACGAGAATCGATATATCTTTTGCTGTGAGCAAATAGAGTAGATTTATGTCAAACCCGGGTTCTGATCATTAGCATGCACTTGAAAGGGTTATGCGCTACTTGGCAGGGACTATGAGTTACGCGATTCACTAGTGTCACACCTCAAAACCTTTGGATTTTGGCATGTGAATTGATAGCATAATTAATACAATGATTTCACAATTTTCTAAAATTTTCCAAGCTTTATATAATTAACAGGGGATTTAGTACAAAAAAATAATTCAAAATAAAAAACATAGGTTATAATATTGAGTGTTTGGCATTCATGCCGGTTGCATTTAGTGGTTTTATGCGTGTAAAGTTTTCAAAAACGCGTTTAGAAGCCTAATGGAAAATTTCCAGAGTTTTCTTGCATTTATTCCTATTTTTGTTAAAGCAAATTCCAATTTTTGGAGCAGGCTAAAATCCTTTTGGTGAGGTCCAAATACATTATTTGGGTTCCTTATGTCCAAATCTATCTCTAGGATTTTTCTGGAATTTTTGGAATTTTTGAGTATTTTCATGGTTTAAATATGAATTCTGGGCTTATCTGGAATTATTTTATAACCAGGAAAATAATTATCTCAAAAATTAAAATCACCCCAAATCTTAGTAGACCAGCCTTGGCCCAAAGTTGACCTAATTTTAGTCCAAATCCATCCTATCACTTTATTGGGCTAAATTTCAAAGCCCATTAGCATTATAATGGTGCGAACCACCTTTAGTCCTATATTGCTAATGAACCTGGAGGTGAGAGGTTTTCTTCCTATATATACAAACCACATCTCCTCTGAAAAAGGCACATCATCGACTCCTTTACAGAGAGGCTCCTTTGTTTGGAATTACCTAAGGTAGTCTTCTTCCATCATATCTTCCACTAGTGCCCATTCTTCATCTCGTCGTCGCGCCGAGCCTTCCTTCGATTTTGGCCTCAAGATTTTCAGTAAAATCCTCAGCGAATCTTGTAATTTTCTACCATATTTGTTTAGTCTATACTCTTTCGTAGAAAAGCCCCTGCTAGTTTTAAGCGTCGGAAATCTTGTTTAGTCGATAGGAGGTGAATGATAGCAATAAGTCACAGCGGAGATTTTCACCCTAAAAAACAGATTCTGAAAGGTGCACTAAATTATGTGTCGTTTCTAGACAGTAGCTCCTAAAATCGTGATCTTTTTCCAGAAGATAGATTATCAAATTATGAAGCGAACCCAATTGGAATCACATCAATCGGATGTCTGAAACTCGAGATATAAAATAAACAAGCAGACTATGTGAGATAGTGACGAGAATTAATCAAAACCTTTCGGATAGCTTTATCTGTTCAACCGTTGCTCCGTTTTCAGCGATTCTTGTGCTCACGTGACCATAGAATCAAGCCCTTCTACTTAGCATGCTCTTTTGAAGCTTTTATTTTGATTGGTGTACTATTTTTAGTTATATATTGTCTGCTTGCTTGTTTAGCTACATGTTGTGCTCGTGTCTTTGATTGTTGCGAGTAGAGGAACGTCATCAAGAGATTGCAAGAACAAGATTGAAGACTCTGAGCAGCGATATACCTTGGATTAAGGCAAGTTATAGCATGTACAATCTTTGCTACCTACCCACTTTGTAATAAATTATTTCATACATGCACGTGTCTAAATTGATGTACCTTTAAGGTTGTACCTACTCTTGATTATCCTGTCATTTGATTACCTCGGGTTTATGCATGTGGGTAGAATCTTTGCTATGCGCAGCTACAATCACTATTGTTTAATTGTTAATTCTGACTTAATGGTTTACTTCTACAAGATGATAAAACTTGCTTTTTAGCAACTTGGTTTAGGGAGCTAGAGCATGTGCTTCGTGCTTTGTTCTAGTATCTCTCCGTAAGGTCTGGTTCTGAAAGCGGCAACCCAGGACAAGTACCATGTAGGACATTAAGGGAAGCCAGGCATGGGGTGTTTTCTGATTCCACCAAGGACGGGAGATCCGTCGGCTATGTCTCGTTAGGCATAGTCGCGTGTTGGGAGTCCCTGCGATGGGGAACTCCACACACAGCCCATTGTTGGGAGCGATGCTCGCGCTCTGGACGCCATCGACCCCCTTATGGTGTGACTCCATAGGCGTATGTCGATCTCGGTGCCTAGGGACTCACCACCTTGTTATACCTTAGTGGCTACTGTCTTGTTAGGATGTCTTGTGAAAAGCCCCGTAGCTAGTGTCCCTATGAAGTCACACCTCGGAAGTGTGATGTTTGCGTGGTTGGGTGCAAAGTTCCTTTGAACTTTTACGCGACTGGTGGGTAAAGGGTGAAACCTCTGCAGAGTGTAAATCTGCTGTCACGAGCGGCCTGGATCCTTTTTTATTAGAACTTGATGATTAATAATGCTTAGTGACACTTGTACTTTATTAATTGGGTTGCAACTGGGTTTTATTCACTTGTAGTAACTTGGATAATGATAAAACGAACCAACTAAAAGTGCTAATGAAGTTCAGCCGTGTCTAGCCTTACTTTGAGCCTTCATACACTCGTGCTATACTTGCTAAGTAAATGTTTACCTACACTTTTCATTATTCAACAAAATCCTGGATGGGTAACAAATGGATCAGTGACACTTCTGAGCCGTGGTCAACCAGTCGGTGTACCTATGGACTTGAGGCTCTACCTGTCGAGAGAGTTAGACTTCCGCTGTATTTTATTTAGGTAAACTCTGATGTAAAATTATTTAATTCGAGCATATGTACTCTGATTTTCTATATTTGTAAGCTGTATGTGTTCTATGGACATCCTGAGCACACATATGGCAGCATTCCGATTTCTGTGTAAACCTGGGTGTGACAACTAGCTATTCCGGGCATCCCGCTGTGCTTGAGGGATATAGTGATTCAAACTAGATTTCAAATGCTGATGAGTTGTATGCCACGAGTGGGTATGTGTCTACCCTTGGAGGTGGTGCTATATCATGGAGGTCTTGGAGGTGGTGCTATATCATAGAGGTCTTGCAGACAGACCATTCTGACGAGGTCAACCATGGAAGCAGAATTTACTACTTTGGACACAGCCACTGTTGAGGCAGAGTGGCTACGTGAGCTCTTGATGGACTTGCCGGTGGTTGACAAACAAGTGCTGGCTATCCTTATGAACTGTGACAATCAAATAGTGATAGTCATCAAAACACGTCAAGAGACGACTGAAGTCTGTCAGGAAGTTGAGAAACTCCGGAGTAATAAGTGTGACTTATATTCAAACAGATAAAAACCTGGCAGATCCTTTTACCAAAGGGCTATCATGGGATGTGATAGAAAGTGCATCGAGGGAGATGGGTATGAGACCCGTTTAAGTTGCCGAAGTGGTAACCCAACCTATTTGATCTGAGATCCCGTGAATTAGGATTTGGGAAGAACAAGCTGTCAATTGACTGAGGTGAGTAATTACTTGAAATCCTCTCTAAGTGAAGATGCAATACTCTCAAATGCTGTAAGGCAGATTAGATGTATGCTTTAATATGTTTCTATTGGCTTGGTTAAGCGAAGATGCTATCCTATAGAGCATTCTTGGTTATGCTTCATTCAGAACATTGTGAATGTTTGATGTACTATTTTATTGTGTGCTTCATTTTCAGTTGTTCGCGTGAGTAGGAGGTGAGTGGTACATCAACTTCCAAGACCAAGATTTGAGTTTGAGGAACAACCAACTGTTGAAGGCAAGTGTCCTTGCCCATGTTTATCCTATTTTTTATTTTAATAGCATAGTTTACTTTTCATGGATTCTTAGGTCTAACATTGAATCTCATGTTATGGTTTACTAGCTATTTAATTTACCTTCTATGAAGCCTAGGTGAGTCGTGTCCTGGGTAGGTTTTGCTTAGCCTGTAGTCATGGTTGGGCTGACTGGTTAATAACAAACTTGACTAATGGAAATATGCATCCGGGATGGTAATTTTCGTAGTAACATGGTGATTCTAAGCAAGAGGATGGTTTGGTGTTGGGAACCTATTTTGGTGGTTGGTTATGTGCCGGATTGAAAGTACCATTTCGTGAAGCATGTAACCTTTGTTTAACCACACAACCATGAGAGCTATATGGCTCTAGCCCTGGCCAACTAAATCATTATCCCACTAGCTTGTTACATTGTTGGCGGTTTGAGTGGCACGAAAGGGGCCACCAGGGTCGTTATCCTTACCATAACGGGGCGAAACCTTAGTGGGTGTACTCAAGTGGGAACCTACTACGACTTTTGAAAGGCCTTGTAGTGTGACCTTGGCTTATCACCTTCGAAGGGTGGTGCATTTTGAGGAAACATGACTCATGGTGAAAGTGTGGAACCTCTTCAGAGTGTAAAACTGATATACCAGCCATGCTCATGGTCAAGAGTGGCTTGGACTTCTTCATGATTAGTGGGGTTATGGCATGGTTTGGGAATGCGGATGGAGTCGGGTGGTTGGTATCGGTTGCTCTTGGTTGTCCGGATGGAAGCGAGAGAGTGTTGGTCGAGGTGTTGGAGGAATCACATCTAGTAAATAGGTGCTTTGTTGAGTCCAAGGGAGTTTGCTTTATGCGCATTTTAAACCTGTGTAAGCCTTCCTTGCTCTAAGCCCATTGCTATAAGGATTTTTATATTATTAAAAAATTGGTTATTGTTTTTCTTTGTCTACACCTCTCTGCTCTTGTTTTCTCTTTGCTACTCTTTACCTACCGTTGCTTTTTCATATAAGGATGGTTATAGACTTCACCTTTTCAAAATTTTGTAGATGGCTCGCACTCACCATATAGCTCGTAAGGCCACTGGAGGTGTTAGCACTTCCTTACTTTAGAATGCTCCATAGGTGTTGCACCACTCTCTCCCGCACGCCAGGCGTCGTGACGCTTCGTCGGCCACTTCAACTTTGAAAGACAACAGACATGCACCATCCCTAACAAGTTGTGGAGGACTATTCAGTGGCTGGGCTTCACCAGGCAACCTTTGTACGAGGGCTACCGAGTTTGACGTGATGGGCACCTAGAGGAGTGGCTCGTTTGCGTCAGGATGTACAACATGCATTCGGAGGAGGACGGATCACACGAGGTGGGTCATATTCACAACGCCGCCACCTGGAGGGCCTCGTTTGCTGCTGGGGTCCGTGATGCTGCTTGCCATGCTTTGGAGGTTATTAGCCACCTATACTCCGAGTTGGAAGATTGTCCCTACTGCCGCTTCCCTCGACGTGCACCAGGCACCGCTACACTGTTACCACCCCCGATTGAGTCAGAGGCAGATGGTCGACTAGTGGAGCAAAGTGTGTACACCGCCTTGATTAAAGACTTGGACACCACCCTAAAGATCTCCACTACACCCATGTTGAGCTTACTCATGCTTGGAGGAGGATCTATCGCTTAGAGCGCTATTCTGATGTTGTCCAGTCTTTTGGTTCTGAGCCCGAGGAGTGCAACAACACATCATTGATGCATCAGGATGAACGTTCCCGTCAGTCTTCGCCCTTAGATGATGATCAGGAGTGAGAGGCCTAGGATTAGTCCCTTTGGGGTAAAATAAATAGTCTCAGGATCTTTTGCTTCCTTAGTCGGTTTACGTTTAACATCATTTTATTTTGTTCATGCAATGAAACGTTTTGGATTGATTAATTTAATTAGGGTGTGTTGTAAACTTGTAATAATTGGATCTTTGCTTCTATGATGGTGCAATGTGGGAGTTTCTCTCACGCAGTTGCACAAAATTACCTTTTAAATTAATATAAATTCGAGTTGGGGTCGATACCTTATTTTTTAAATCATGAGTTTTTGTATTCTTTCTTTAAGATCTTCATGCACCTCTTAGTTTGTTTCTTGTCCATCCGTATTTGGTTTTTAGTTGCACCAGGTCCTTACCTTTTTTTGTAAATCCTTAGACGGTGAGTACTAGAAATGGAAACTATGGGGGACGCTGGAGGCAACCATGAAGCTCTACCAAAGTGGAACCGGAGAGCACCTAGGAACCAGGGGCCAGAACCAGACAACCAGGGGCCAAACCCAGCCAATCTGATGCCAAACCCAGCCAACCCGGACCCATGGACTATGGACCTAATGCAGATGATGGCTATGCAGACTCAGATCCTTCAAGGGATAGCACAGGTTGTGGGTAACATGCAACAGGCCCACCAGGCACCACCACCTCCAGCTCAGGATGGACTAAGGAGGTTTGTTCTCACCAACCCTCATGTCTTCACCTATGCAGTAGAACCCATGGATGCAGATGACTGGTTGATCACAATTCACAGCAAGCTAGAGATAGCACGTTGTGAAGGTCGAGATCGAGTTCTTTATGCTGCTCATCAGCTTACATAGTAGCACAAGAGGACCCACAGGAGATTAATTGGTAGGAGTTTAGGTGCAGTTTCCATTCCCAATATGTGCCAGCTAGGGAGATCAGGGTGAAGAGGAACGTTGACAGTCATTATGGCACGACATTGAATACCAATTGTTGGGAATAATTGAGGTTATATGATTCAATTCATCCACTTAGGTTTATTTTGGCTGGTTCATTCATATGTGGCACAGTCCCATGCAGAGAAATAGACTCAGGGAAGGTCTAGTTCACGGATTCCACGTCACCATGGTCAAGTGGTGACTGGGCGAAGCCATATGGATCAATGATGTCATCAATACTGCGTGAACAAACACAAACCCAATCAAATGAAGGCAATCCTAGACGTCCCAAGGCAGAGATGGTGCACTGGAAGGCAACAAAGCGGTCGACCAGATCGGCTGAACTAGTCAGTTTGCACGAACCTATCCACATGCAGGAACCAACCCACAACCGCCATCTAGAAGTAATCCAGGCCTTTGATGATGAGGCGGTGAAAAGTGGATGGTTTCACCAATCATTCGCCCGAACTAGCCGGGGCACTCCCCCGGGGTGCCTTGGCCGGTGCTCCACTTTGCCACCATCCCAATCTATAAATAGAGGTGTTCTCCGACCATTTCAATACACGCCACTTGAGAGCAAGTCTCCAATTTCTCCCTTTGAAGATGTAGAGTTAGGCTATCCATTTGGGAGTTAGAGTCAGGGTCGATGTTCATTCGAGGTTCCAGAGTCATCTTCTGGAGTTCTTGTAAAGCTCTTGTATCTTTTCCTTTTTCTTCATGTAAGACTTTGAAGTTCAATATATTATCTTCAAGCATTTACTTGAGTTATTTTTTCTGCATTTGTTATGCGGATAAGTGTGGAATTTCTAGCCTAGGTTATAGCTGTTGTAGTCTGGCTCTACAGTTCTCTCCCTGTTCTTTATTTCAGCTGGCCTCTTCGATTATGCTCAATACTTGTGGTGAATTGTCACTGGGTATGACAAGGTTGCTTGCGCTTTCTAGTATAGTAAGTAGATCCTGGCTAGTGTAGACATGATGTCTATACTTGAGGGTGAGCTTGGAGTTCACCCGATTCAACGTACGTATGGTAGCCGCTAGGTGGTGACATCCCTATGCGGCCTTTCGAATCCACCACATTAGTCTTCATGTTTTAGGACCCTTCTTGGGAGGTTGGCAGTTTCTTTTCTCACCCCTTTCTGTGTGTTGAATGTAAGAGTGAATAGTGAAAATGATTGATTGATACTGTGAACAGAGGTGTATATACAAATACAACCCCCAAGGGGTGCATGCCGAAAGGGCATGTCTCTACGGGAACTGCCAGAAGCAGTTATGCTAATTATCCTAATTATCCTAATTGATCACTGATTACTAACTAATGTTAACACTCCCCCTTGATCAATTAGTCCTGTAGAAGTCTATATCTGTTCAACAACCATAATCTTGAATCTTTGGAAAAATCTGTAGGAAGAAAAAACCAAAGTATATTGATATACCAGGTAGAACTCCTTCAAAACCATCGGGAAAAATAAGAAGTAACACCCTGATATATGTGCAGTGTTAATAGACCCTTTAAGTATTCTTAAAGACATAGTCTAAAACAATTTGATCTAAGATCAATATGTCAAGATACTACCCCTTGAAAAAACTATGTGAGGAAAAATGGATAATATGACATGTATCAAAATTACCTCATTAAAAACTTTACGTGAGAAAGCTCTAGTAGAGTAAAACTCATGTAAAGAAAAGGGCATAATATAATATATGAAGTAAGTTACATTAAGATGGACTCTCCCCCTGATTCTTGTAAATCTCTAAGTCTTCTCATACCAATGCCCTCAGCACATTTACGAAATGATGAGTATGGTAGATATTTTGTGAATAAATCTGCTACATTATCACACGACTTAGTTTGCAAGATTTCAATTTCTCCATTCTTTTGGAGTTCATGGGGGTAGAATAATTTGGGAATAATATGCTTAGTCATATTACTTTTAATATAACCTGACTCCATCTGAGTAACACATGCTGAATTATCTTCAAAGATAATTGTTGGTGTATCAATCGCACCAATACCACAAGACTGTATGATGTGGTTTATCATTCTTGGATTTCCTCTCTGCTCTGCTAATTCAGGACGCCCAGCAAGCCTGCAGCTCTACTCCTCTCCACCGAACAAATCCAAGCAGAGCAGGAGCTAGACCTCCACCTAGGCCGTGTTTAGATACTTCCGCAAAAAAAATTTGCGAAAGGAATGTCATCTTCTGGAGTTCTTGTAAAGCTCTTGTATCTTTTCCTTTTTCTTCATGTAAGACTTTGAAGTTCAATATATTATCTTCAAGCATTTACTTGAGTTATTTTTTCTGCATTTGTTATGCGGATAAGTGTGGAATTTCTAGCCTAGGTTATAGCTGTTGTAGTCTGGCTCTACAGTTCTCTCCCTGTTCTTTATTTCAGCTGGCCTCTTCGATTATGCTCAATACTTGTGGTGAATTGTCACTGGGTATGACAAGGTTGCTTGCGCTTTCTAGTATAGTAAGTAGATCCTGGCTAGTGTAGACATGATGTCTATACTTGAGGGTGAGCTTGGAGTTCACCCGATTCAACGTACGTATGGTAGCCGCTAGGTGGTGACATCCCTATGCGGCCTTTCGAATCCACCACATTAGTCTTCATGTTTTAGGACCCTTCTTGGGAGGTTGGCAGTTTCTTTTCTCACCCCTTTCTGTGTGTTGAATGTAAGAGTGAATAGTGAAAATGATTGATTGATACTGTGAACAGAGGTGTATATACAAATACAACCCCCAAGGGGTGCATGCCGAAAGGGCATGTCTCTACGGGAACTGCCAGAAGCAGTTATGCTAATTATCCTAATTATCCTAATTGATCACTGATTACTAACTAATGTTAACACTCCCCCTTGATCAATTAGTCCTGTAGAAGTCTATATCTGTTCAACAACCATAATCTTGAATCTTTGGAAAAATCTGTAGGAAGAAAAAACCAAAGTATATTGATATACCAGGTAGAACTCCTTCAAAACCATCGGGAAAAATAAGAAGTAACACCCTGATATATGTGCAGTGTTAATAGACCCTTTAAGTATTCTTAAAGACATAGTCTAAAACAATTTGATCTAAGATCAATATGTCAAGATACTACCCCTTGAAAAAACTATGTGAGGAAAAATGGATAATATGACATGTATCGAATATTACCTCATTAAAAACTTTACGTGAGAAAGCTCTAGTAGAGTAAAACTCATGTAAAGAAAAGGGCATAATATAATATATGAAGTAAGTTACATTAAGATGGACTCTCCCCCTGATTCTTGTAAATCTCTAAGTCTTCTCATACCAATGCCCTCAGCACATTTACGAAATGATGAGTATGGTAGATATTTTGTGAATAAATCTGCTACATTATCACACGACTTAGTTTGCAAGATTTCAATTTCTCCATTCTTTTGGAGTTCATGGGGGTAGAATAATTTGGGAATAATATGCTTAGTCATATTACTTTTAATATAACCTGACTCAATCTGAGTAACACATGCTGAATTATCTTCAAAGATAATTGTTGGTGTATCAATCGCACCAATACCACAAGACTGTATGATGTGGTATATCATTCTGCGAAGCCATACGCATTCGCGTGGTGCTTCATATAAAGATATTATTTCAGAATGATTAGTGGAAGTAGACACTAATGTCTGTTTTGTAGATTTCCAAGAAATTGTTGTTCCTCCTTGTAAAAATACAAAACTTGTTTGTGATGTGCCATTGTGGGGATCTGATAAATAACCAGCATCTGTATATCCTACCCAAGTTGGATCCTGATTTCTAATATAGAATAATCCAAGATCCTTTGTACCATTGAGGTACCTAAATACCATTTTTATCCCTACACAATGACGTTTAGTAGGTGCAACACTTTGTCTTGCTAGTAAATTTACTGCAAATGCAATATCCGGTCTTGTACTATTAGAAAGATACATTAATGCTCCAATGGCACTAAGATATGAGAAATGTGGTCCCAATATCACTTCTCTTTCATCTCGTGGTCTAAAAGGATCCTTCTCAAGATCTTTCATGGCGCGAGTCGTCCGGGCAAGAGCAACAAGTTAGAACCATAGCTCGGTTAAGTTGTTCTTGCCTGGCCTATTTGTAGCCCGGTAACGCCGAGTCACCGCGCGCGCCAGCCCCCAAGCTTGCGAGGTCGGCCACGCGACGAGAATCCTAGGTCGTTGTACCTGTGAGGGAGAGGAAGAAAAACAATAGTCTTTTGGAGAACGATAGTAAACTTATTTGTAATAAGTACTTTCGAGCTTTGCTTTTAGCATATGTTATTTTGGATCGATTTTGTCAACCCCTATCACTTCAACGCGATCATGACAGGCGCTAAGGACTCGGGCGAAGAACTGGCTGGAGCTCTCATGGAGGCAGCACTGCTACATGCTACGATGCTTTGCATAGAGGCTTAATCGTAGGCAGGGTCCCGGGCGAGTACTGTCGCGCGTGTTTAGACTATGGATTTAGTGAGTCGGACTTGCCGTTCAATTTTGGTGCTTGCATGAGCAGTTTGGTTAGGGCAAACACATGGTTGCCGTAGATTAAATAATGCAGGTCGGCAGTTGTCTCATGGATATGGAGAAAAAGTTATGCACATGACGATCTATAGAAGCTGTACAAATAAAATAAAATAAAATACTTAGTTTGATTAGTAGCTGAGTTGAAGTAGTCGTCGTTCGCGATGAGTTGGATGTCGATGAAGCCGATGAGTCAGAATTTATTTGGGAGTAACCGATTTTTTGCATCAGCATGTGGCATCGACACATGCATGCATATGTCAAGGTAGAGCAGCAGCTTTTCTTGATTTTTGAAGATCGATGCATGCATCTCTCTCTTTTTGTCGTAGGACTTGCATGCAAGCCTAATATGTAGACAGATCGCATCACAGCCTTTTGTAGACAGAACCGCTGACGATTGGTGGTTCCACAAAATCAATTGCGCCGCGCTGTTGAGTAGATTGATCCTGACCGAAGCCACCATCGAACTCGTTGGCAAGATGAAGTCAGACTGGTCTGATATCAAGAATTGGGTGGGTCGGAAGGGTTCTCAGATCTGAGATTCCCCTAGGGCGCGCCTCCATGCATGCAAGGAAGACAATGCGAGATTGATCTGCCATCTAGCTAGGGGTGTTTTCGAATCGAAAAAAACTCAACAATCTACCCCTACCTGGCGCGGCAACTGTCGGACCTTAAGACCGGCAATCCACCTAGGGGTACCCGAATGGTTGATTTGTAGGAAGAGATGATCATAAACCCAAGAACTCAAAGGTAATCACAAGAACACGAAGAACACAAGGCAATTTAGACATGTTCGGGCCGCTAGTGTAGCGTAATACCCTACGTCCTGTATGGGGGAATTGTATATTGTATTGTCTGTTGTCTGATGTCTGATATCCCAGAGCGGCCAATCCCTTGTGCCGGCGCAGTGCTCGTCTCCGTTCCACGGCTGTGCGAGAGGGGATAGGAGGGACGACGGCGATGGTGGCAGCGTCGTTGCCGAGGGGAATGGCTCCAGCGGCGTCATCACCGGCATCACTGACGAGGCACCGATACGCCTAGCACCAATGCTAGGGGCATGTTGCGGCGGTTGGGGAAAGCGTAATGGTATCCGACGGCCATCGCTGCCTCCGGCGCGTACGCCGTTGAAGTGGCGGGGAGCGATGCGGTGGTCGGCGATGTCCCAGAGGACACGACGAACGGCGCCTTGCACCATGCGGCGCCTTGCACCATGTGGTGGCGATGTGGCCACAATGGACGGCGAACTCCACAGCATCGGTAATGGCGTCGACCATTGCATTCATTGATGGTATGTTAGGAGAAGCCATTGTTCGTACCGTGCAAGAACTTGGTTTCAGCGAGTATCTCCTTCTCTCGGTGAATTCCTCTCTCTCAATGATTTTTTGGTTCTCGGCGAGTTTTGTGTCTCAGTGGTTGTGGCACTGTAGCGTCAAGGAAAAGCAGAGTGCTTGATAACGTGTTGAATGTAAAAGTGAAGAGTGAAAATGATTGATTGATACTGTGAACAGAGTTACGGGTATATATACAATCCTAAGGGGTGCATGCTGAAAGGGCATATCTTTATGGGAACTGCCAGAAGCAGTTATGCTAATTATCCTCATGATCACTAATTATTAACTAATCTTAACACTGAACTTGCTGGTGCCCAGTCCCGACGCTGAGATAATAGAAATAGGAAAAATAACCATATATGCCATTCTTCATGCTAGCTATAGTCTTTGCTGGAGATGACTCGAAGTCATTGGAAGTACATTAGAATCTTTCCATG
Source organism: Echinochloa crus-galli (assembly GCA_900205405.1). NCBI lineage: Eukaryota > Viridiplantae > Streptophyta > Magnoliopsida > Poales > Poaceae > Echinochloa > Echinochloa crus-galli. Next base: position 347,476 of record OAMR01000451.1, on the reverse strand, counting down.
TCTTGTTGTCCTCCAACTAGCTAGACCGCTCTTCTATCTATACCATTTATGCTAGATTTCTCCTTGTATGTGTCAAAGGCATATCACTCCTATCATACCCTTTACCTCCGTCTAGTTGCATCCTTGTTGATTATCAATACTCTTTATCCATTGCTTTCGTGAATAAATAAATATGATACATTGGAATACTCCCGGGTAAAATGCTACATCGATATCCCTACGCTTGCGGATTTATATCTGTGCTGTAAGAAATACCAACAAGGAAGGAGTTCCTCAAATTGAAGCAAGGCTCCATCTATGTTAGTGCGTGAGTATATCACCAAGTTTACATAGTTATTCCGTTATGCCCCTTAGACATTAACTCAGATGAGAAAAAGCCGGATTGCTTCCAGAGGGTTTAAACCCGGGTGTTGGTATGCTCTGTCTTCCAATGATTACCCCACTTTCCAGAGGATGGTTGACGTAACATCCCAGAATTTTCTGAAATGTTAATTATTTGCAAAAATGTGGGGTCTCAAAAGATTTTGGTGCATCGTGTGCTTTGAATAATAAGGTTTAATTAACATGCTTTGTGTGTTAAGGATAATTTAATGCTAGTGTGAGTTGGCTCTTAATTGATTTCTTGGTGTTTTGTGTGGTTTATTTTGAATTCAAAATTGAAATTAACCTAAAGCTAACAACTACTCCCTCCGTCCCCAAAAAGAAGACATTCTAGAAATTTTAGGACAAATTAAGGTGGGAGTAAAATGACCTTGATTGCCCCTAATTATTAGCCATATTTGACGCTAATTGGGTGTTGCATGCCCGTCTACTTACTAAATATAGTAGAATGACTTGGTTTTTGGGACAAATTTTGAATCATAAAGTGTCTTCTTTTTAGGACGGAGGGAGTAATTCCCTAATGCTAACTTTGGCTGTAGCAGCTAAGTACCGTATGCTAAACTTTCTGACCTGTTAAATCCCTGTGCGCTCTGAAAATTAATTACATAAATTATGACTATTTTCCAACTATTTGAATTAATTACATCCTAATTCATTTGATTTCAGAAAAATAATCAAATTCATTTTTATTAAATTTCTATTGGCTTCATTTGAATTACGGCTCTATTATTTGGCATCTCGAATTAATTCTTTGCTAATTAATTTATTCTCGTAAAATTAGTCTAATTCATTTATAAAAGTTTGCGAAATAAATTGTTATCTTGGCCCAAACAAAGAGACCTATCTTGACCCCACCTAGACTTAAGCCTAGCCCTAACTACCTCCTATAAATATCTCACCCCTAGTCTCACACCCCCTCTCTCTCCACTCATTTTCCCCACCGCAGCCGGCTTCTTTCTCCCTGTACAGCAAAACCTAGGACGTTATTTGCACGGTTTTGAATAGTTTAGGGGTAGAATAACTGATTTTGTAGAATAACGCCAATAGTTCAATGTGTTATATAGACTCTCCCTCCACTCGAGATCTCCCTCTGTTCTTCCACCGAGCAGCACAGCAGACAGCACACTGCTCGTCCGCGGGAAAGCAAAGCACCAGCATGCCTCCCTTCTCTCTCTGCTGGATTTCCTCTCTGCTCTGCTAATTCAGGACGCCCAGCAAGCCTGCAGCTCTACTCCTCTCCACCGAACAAATCCAAGCAGAGCAGGAGCTAGACCTCCACCTAGGCCGTGTTTAGATACTTCCGCAAAAAAAATTTGCGAAAGGAATCTTACATGGAGTACTAAATTAAATCTATTTGTAAAACATTTTTACAGATGAGTGCAACTTTGCGTGATAAATCTAATGAGCGTAATTAATCCATAATTTGCTACAGTAATACTACAGTAACCATCTTCAGATCGTGTGATCAAAGGCCTCGTTAGATTCGTCTTGGAAATTTATCTAGAGTTATGGAGGTAGTTTCATAAACTGTCTTTATTTAATATCCCTAATTAGTGGTCACAGGTGCATTTGTTACTCATAAAAAAAATTTCCCCACAATCTAAACACGACCCTGTATCTTCTCTCCACCAACGTCAAATCCACCTGGCTGTCACCTTCAATTTGCTGCACGCCTACTATTTCCTCTCCATGTTCTCTCTTGTCGGAGTTCACCGGAGTTAAGAACGCCGGCGAGCTCTAGGGAATGCACACAAGAACATGAATGAACGCGAGTGTTTGGTGCTGCAAATGGCGGCTGCTTTTTTTGTGTTCTTTCATTGCTATATAAAGAAACTCTTAAGCTAAACATGGCAGCGATCCTGCCTACATGCGCGGCATGCACACCACTACTCGTCATGCCATCCCACAACACACGCACAACCGCGCAGTTCTCCTAAGACGCGAAACAGGCACGGAAGAAAACGAAAGAAACTTGCCTACGCATGGACATAGCATGCACCAGGCTCAACTCGCACACGTCTAGAACATGTGCTTGCACACTAACAAACTTTGTACACAAAGAGCCGCGACGCTTTGTCAGCCAATTCGACTCTGATAGACGACACACAGGCACTACTCCTGACAGCTGTGGAGGACTATTTAGTTGCTGCGCTTCACCAGGCATCCATTATACGAGGTCTACCGAGTTCAATGTGACGTGCACCCCAAGGAGTGGCTTGTTTGTGTTAGACCGTACAACATGCATGCTGAGGAGGACGGATCACAAAAAGGTGGGTCATATTCACTACGCCGCCAACTGGACGGCCTCGTTCACTGCTGGGGTCCGCGACACTATTCAACGTGCTTTGGAGGTTATCAACCACCAGTACTCTGAGTTGGAGGACCCTCGACGTGCACCAGGCACCGCAACACTGTTACCACCCCCTACAGAGTCAGAGACAGATGGTCGACTGGTGGAATAGAGTGTCTACGCCACTGCTTGGAGCGCTACTCTGTTGTTGTCCACTCTTCCGGTTCTGAGTTCGAGGAGTGCAACAACACGTCACTGGTGCGTGAGGATACACGTTCCCGTCAGTCTTTGCCCTCAGATTATGATCAGGAGTCCGAGGCCTAGGATTAGTCCCTTTGGGGTAGAATAAATAGTCTTAGGATCTTTTGCTTCCTCAGTCAGTTGTCGTTTAACATCATTTTACTTCCTTCGTGTAATGAACCTTTGTGGATTGATTAGTTTAATTACGGTGTGGTGTGAACTTGTAATGATTTTGATCTTTGCTTCTGTGATGGTGCAATGTGGGAGTTTCTCTCATGCAGTTGCACAAAACTTACTTTTAAATTAATATAAACTCGAGTTGTGGTCTATACTTATTGTTTAAATCTTGAGTTCTTCTATTATTGCTTTAAGATCTCCATGCACCTTTTAGTTTGTTTCTTGTCCATCCATAGTTGGCTTTTAGTTTTTTTTAGCAGAATAGTTGGCTTTTAGTTGCACCAGGTCCTTACCCTTTTTTCTACAAATCCTCAGATGGTGAGTACTAGAAATGGAAACTACGGGGGACAAACTGGAGGCAACCAAGAAGCTCTAGAAAAGTGGAACAGGAGAGCACATAGGAACCAGGGGCCAAAACCTGGCAACTAGGGGCAAAACCCACTCAATGCAATGCCAAACCCAGTCAACCAGGGGGCAAACCCAGCCAATCCGCATCCGCAGCCTATGGACCCATTGTAGATGATGGCTATGCAGACTCAGATCCTTCAAGGGATAGCACAGGTTGTGGGTAACATGCAGCAGGCCCACTAGGCACCACCACCTCTGGCTTATGATGGACGAAGGAGGTTTCTTCACACCAACCCTCATGTCTTCACCTATGCAGTAGAACCCATGGATGCAGATGACTGGTTGACCACAATTCAGAACAAACTAGAGATAGCATGTTGGGAAGTACGAAAGCGAGTTCTTTATGCTGCTCATCAACTACAGGGAGCAGCAAAAGTCTGGTGGATAGCTTACACAGTAGCACATGAGGACCCTTAGAAGATTAGTTGGTAAGGAGTTCAGGCGTTGCCGGTGCTTTCGTCACCGGCTGTTTGCTAAGTCGTAGCGCTTCTCCGCAGATAGCGATGGTAGGCACTGCATACACAGAGGAATTATACTAGTTCAGGCAGAACCTACTTCTAGTGTAAGCTATTCGTGTTCCTTGTGCTTGGGTGCCTCTAGGCTTACAAGGGGGGGGGGTGCTCGTAAGCTATTGATCTAGTCGAATTAGATAGCTTGTATGCGAGGATGATGTGAGCAAACGTATGAGAATGTGTGCGTGTCTGCTCTTCCCAAGGGCCCATTCCCCCTTATATATGGCTGGGGGTCGGTTACATGGGAAAAAGAGAAGAAGAAAGGGAGTTGATGGTCAGAAGCCTCCGAGTGCTACCGGACACCCTCCGTGGACCTGCCTTCTTTTGTCATCATTCCCGACCTGTTTTCGGTAGGTCGGGGGCCTGGCCTTGGGCGTTGCTCTTCTCTGCCACTGTTAGAGCCACTTACGCTTTCTCATGATGATTGCATGTCTGCCACGGTGTTAACTGTGCAGGGGTAGCTTATCAGGAGGATAAGGCGTTAACTTGACCGGGCATCGCTTGGCCTTCTCCCGAGCTCTGTCGAGTGCTCGGCAGTCAATCTTGCAATCAATTTGGGCCTGCGCCTCTGCTGCCGGGTCTCTCTAGGCCTGCTCCTATGCAAGGGAGTAGGGAGCTAGCCCTCTCTTGTCACTTCATATAGTCTGGACCTTGTACGCGGCCCAATACATGGAGGGGAGTACCTGTCCCCTAGTTTTAGGATAAGGAAGAAACACTGTGGCTTGGCTTGATCCCTCGAAGGGTCAAGGGCCAGCTTCTTACCCTCGGCACAGTACCCTCGGCTCGTACTGTGGTGGCCCATAACAGGTCGGGAGGATACCACACCTTCGAGGTGAGCATCGTCTTTAGGTGGAGCAGCATGCTCCCAACTCGGTCGGGAGCATACCATCTGTCCAGCTTGTTTGAGCCTCCCCAATCGTTCGGGGAGGCAACACGTGCCCTGGCGGGTCATGTCTTCCCAATCAGTCAGAGATTGAGGCCTCATCTCTGCTTTGAGATTTGCGCTAAAGTTGGTGGGAAGAGTACCCCGGGTAAAGATATCCCACAGGCGTAGTTTATGTTCCCACTATGTGCCAGCTTGGGATATCAAGGTGAACAGTAAGGAGTTCCTCAATTTGAAGCATGGATCTATGTTAGTGCGTGAGTATGTCACCAAGTTTACATAGTTGTCCTGCTATGCCCTTGGAGACATTAACTCAGATGCGAAGAAGCAAGATTGCTTCCATGAGGGTTTAAACCCGGGTCTTTGGTATGCTCTTTCTTCCAATGATTACCCCACTTTCCGGAGTGGGGAGAGAGAGAGAGAGGTTGGCTATGGATGAAGATCGCAAGCGCAAGATGTCAAATCAGGGAAAGTCGTCGGGTAGGAACACTCGTCATCGCTTTAATCATGCCCCATCTGGACCAGTGTACCATCAGGGAGACCAATTCCAACAGCATCAGAACAACCCTATCTAGTTGCAGCAGCCGCAAAGGAATGCTAACCAGGGTGCCGGGTCTTATAGGCAGCCAGTGCAGCAGCCGTAGCAGCGCACCGGCAACTAGGCTCCATGTTGTGCCATCTAGAATCAGCCACAAAAGGTTTGCACCTGTCAGGGGTCTAGCAGCATTGGTCCATGCTTTCACTTTAAGGAGATGTGACTCCTTGCCTACATGTTATGCCGCCACCTCTAGAGTTTGGAATCCATTCCAGGAGTGAGCAGAGGTTAGAGTTGGCGCAAGCATTATCGTCATTGAAGATCCCTGGCAACAATATTTCTTGATTTTGCATCTTGCACATCCTTCTCATTGAAAGCATTATCTTTAAGGATGACTCCCTGATTGACTATTTCTGTATTATATCTAATATAAAGAATCCCTTTTTGTCCCTACCCAGTATAATACATTTGGCTAATATTTCCTAATTCATCAAAATAACCAGAGTCTAATTTGTCCTGAGAAGATCGATCACTCCGCAACCAGAAGAAATGGTCAAGCGTGTTCAACAGGTGCATATTGAATACAATCATCCACAGATGTGCTCTAGATGAATACAAAGGCACAAAAACACCTTGCATGACCCATAAGTTTGACCATCTTCAGAAATGTAAGTGTCACTCCTTGCACAGCTAGAACATTTCTCGGCATTGCTAAATCTTTACCTATTTCTTAAGTGTAGACCAATTCTGCAGTAGTTTGAGTTTTGTATGTCTTCACCCTCTTGAACCAACTTGGCAGTGTCATTTTCGGACTGGTCATAGTGAATTTAGGTCTGTACCAAAAGCTCGAAACTCACGACCTGGCTTGGTTTGGTTCGGCTCGATGTATTTTTTAACGTGCCGCCGAGCTATTTTTGCCTGTTTCGTTAATGAGCTAGCTCGAGCCAGCTCGCGAGCTACTTACGTGCCAAACCAGCTAGAAGGACCAGTAGGCTAATTAGTAAATTATTAATTAGTTATATAACTTGTGTAACTTTATATATGTGTGATTGTATAGATGGTTTATGGTTATATTATATTACTACCTCCGTTTATGGAGCCCAGCGAAGGCCTAGCAGCCATGGGTAATTGTTTGCGCACAAATCTATTCCCTATTTTATGAGTAAGTGATGATAATTGATTCTAAATAAAATTACCGCCTAAGTTTTAGCTGTGTTTACATTTCTCTCCCGTTACAATGCATGATCATATTTACTAGTACATTGAAAAGGTGCCAATTCGTAGAAAGTGTTAGAGCATGTTTGGATCAGGGTAACTAAAATTAGTCAAGCTAATTTTATCTCTTGAAAGAGCTAAACTTCCAAACATGTGGGGCTAAAGAAGGGCTAAAACTAGTCTTGAGGCTAAAATTTGCTAGTAGGGAGTGGGGCAGCTAAAAGAGACTAAAATCCCCTCTCTCAGTGGCCCCACACACCCCTCCACCAACCAGGGAGAGCGCGGGAGAGGAGAGAGAAGGGGGGGAGAGGAGAGACAAAGGGGAGGAGAGAGGAGGGGAGGCAAATCTGTACTTTAATGCTCTCTAGTCCCATCTTTCAAACAGGGGGTGACTAAAATTTTTTAGTCTGACTAAACTTTAGTCAGGTAACTAAAAGGATCCAAACATGCTCATGGCATGTGAACGACGAAAACCATGTTGTTATATCTAAGTATCAAAATGCATCTATTTCATAGTTTGGTGTCATCAAATTTTTGAACAGGGGAATCATTACCTGCGTATTTTGATTGTTTTCCAGTCGAATTTGAATAGTTTTGAACATAAATTTGCATAAATTTTAATAGAATTTACCTCTGTTAAAATTTGAACCAAAAGGATAATTTTTCAGAGAGTCAATAAGAGTATTTTGCTACTGTTCATATGTATTTATTACAGTTTCCACTGCATAGATAATTAGTTTTGACTTGTATTTGAATTTTAACCAAAGGTATAATTTAATTTAAGTCACAGATAAAATCTCGGATTAATTGTAATATTGTTTATTTTCTAACCAAAATGTATAGCAACAATATTATAATTTTAATAGACGTTTATCATTACATTATTGCTTTTTCTGCCCAAAGGTTTTGAAGTTTTAATGTAAAAAGGCACCGTATGTTTTTGTCATGATGTTCTCACTTGATCTGATTTAATTTTAGCTGGAAATGCCATGATGGTCTCCACCAAGGATATCCCGATACTGAAAGGAGACAACTACAATGAGTGGTACAAGAAGCTGGATTTCTTCTTCACCATGACTGAGCTAGAAAGGTTTCTCTCTGCATCGGTTCCCATAGAGCCTAAGAGGCCGGTGAGAGAGGATAATGGGACAGATGCTGCTGGGCAGCAATCAGAGCTTTCCTATACCGAGAGCAAACAGAGGTATGACGCCGACCATGCCAAATGGTTCCCTGCCAACAAGAAATGCTTGGCAGTGGTAAAGAATATAATAGAGACTGCCATTTTGGGGGGAAATCACAGAGTGTCACACTATCAGAGTACCTTTAGAAACTAAAGAGTCAATATACTGGCTCTTCAAAGACTTATGCTACCCAGTTGATCAAGCAACTGGTCATAGAAAAGTACTCAGGCGGTGGGATTAGAGAGAACATACATCGCATGATTCATGTAAACAATAAGCTTAAGCCAATGGATGAAGACTTGAAAGAGAGTACTATAATCCATTTGGTTTTTACTTCATTGCCAAACGAGTTTGAGAATTTTGTTGTTAACTACAACGTCAATCCCGAGAAATGGGATACAGAAAAGACCATTGCGATGTTGGCTCAAGAGGGGGAAAGGATTAAGATAGCTCAAGAGGAGGAAAGGATTAAGATAGCATGTGGTGGCTCTATCAACTATGTGCAAAAGACGTAGAATAACAATGCGTCTAACAACGCAAAAGGAAATCCCTCCTCCTTTAAGGGAAAAGGAATTCCTCCCCCAGCAGCACAGGCCTAAGGATGGGCAATTCACAGTGGAGAAAGACATGTGTCTGTACTGCAAAGAGAAGGGACACTACAAGAAAGATTGTCCCACATACTTAAGATAATAATGGAGAGGAAAGGTGAGAACATTATTTCATTTGTAAATGAAACTCTGTACATAGACTATTCGAAATCTACTTGGTGGATTGACTCCGGAGCCAACAATTCATGTTACAAATTCTTTACAGGGATTCCGTTCGACAAGAACCACTCAAAGAAACGAAAGGCACATTAAAGTCGCGAACAGAGTCGAGGCAGAAGTGGAGGCAGTGGGCGACCTACTCTTGGAGCTCGAAACTGGATTTGATTTATTTCTTAGCGATGTTTTCTATGTTCCTACTTTACAGAGAAACTTAATAAGTGTGTCTCGTCTATTTGCATACTTTACAGAGAAACTTAACAAGCAAAGGACATCATAACTTGAAGAAAATGCTAACCTAAAAAGGTAGGTCATAATTTTGTTATCCTCTAGGAGGGACTTGACACGGTCACTCGGTCAGCCAAAGCTCCACTTTTGACTGTTAAGAAGCCATAGACACCATAGTGGTATCTGTTGGTTCTCTAATGTTGAGATCCTAGAACTTCTAACACGAGGCGATATATAGGTTTAGTAGAATCACTATGGAAATAAAATTAGTAAAGAATCAATTTAGAGACTGAATCAGACGTCAAATTAACACACATAAAAAAATAAATCATCCAACCTCATCTTGTTCTTTGATTCCTCCTTTCGTTTGGCTATTTCCTTGGATATGGCTTCTTTGATTCCTCCTTTAGTTTGGCTTGAAGGGAAAAAAAAGGCATTGTAAAAAAGGCGTAATTGTGCAAACATAATAACATATACACAAGACACCTATTTTATAAAACTATATTGGAATTACAGGTCATATATTTCGCAGCTAGATGTAGAATGGAAAACGGGTGAATCATTAATATGCGATATATCAAGTCATAAGGTATTTTGGAGACAGTTAATAATGCCAGATTTGGTCAGGAATTGAACAGATATCAGGTCAGTGCAAATCTTTGGTTGTAGCACACACTACGGGAAACCGGATATATGCCAAGTGTCCAGCCGTTTGCCGAGTGCATTCTATCGGGCACTCGGCAAAGAAACCGTTTGCCGAGTGTCCAGGGCAAGGCACTCGGTATAAATGGGACACTCGGCAAATATAAGTTTTGCCGAGTGTCCGACCATGGACACTCGGCAAACATTAGCTTTGCCGAGTGTCTTTGACCTGACACTCGGCAAAGAAGGCGCACGTGCTCGTCACGCGACACCCCGCCAACGGCCGTCGCGGCCGTCCGCAGCCGTTTGGGAGGCCCCTGCTTTGCCGGTGCCAGGTCAAAGACTCGGCAAAGAGCAGCTTTGCCGAGTGTGGAGTCAAAGACACTCGGCAAAGATGCGGCACGTGACACGTGCCGCGGGCGAAAACGTCCGCGCGGACGTTTGGATGGTCAAAGCTTTGCCGAGTGTCCTCCAGGCGACACTCGGCAAAGAGGTGGCACGTGCACTGCACGTGTGCAGCCAGGCCCGGGGTTGAACTTTTGCCGAGTGTCACCAACGACACTCGGCAAAAAGGTTTGAAAATTTTGAAAATATTCTTAAAAAACTTGGAATTCAAACATAAAAGTTTGAAAATTTAAAAAACTTGAAATTCAAACATAAAAATTTTTTAAACTTGGTGGGTTTGCCGAGTGTTCACCAGGAAACACTCGGCGAAGATTGCCTTTGCCGAGTGTCTCCTGGGCCACACTCGGCGAAGCTTGCCTTTGCCGAGTGTTTCTTGGTAAACACTCGGCAAAGTAGGGACCTTAGTTTTTAAACTTATGTTTTTGGGCTCCAACTTTATTTTTTTGCAGTGATACTTGTCAAAGGCTCTTTATATCTTATGTGGAGCCCGTGGGAAAAAGTTGAGATGATTTCGAAAAGTTTATATATACGACCCTTTTCAATCGGAGCATATCCCCATAGGAAGTTTCAGAGAGTTGAGAAGGAGACAGCTGGATTTCGAACACGAAGTGAAGTTGAATTAGAGTTTGAGTTCATAACTTTTTCTTAGGCAATAGATGACGTAGATTGCTTCATTTGAAGTTATCATATTTTTCCGGACCATTTGATATTTTTTAAATTATTTCTACGCCCTTCTCCGCATGAAATAATGAATGTTATGAAGGAATTATGAGCTATATAGGCATGAAATAATGAAAAAATTTCATTGTAGCATAAAATGTGCATTGTTCAATGTATTTGACAAGATATTTTGATGTGTATTTGATAAAATTTTGGAAAATTTGTATGGTGTAAATGTTCAGGGAAATATTTGCCGAGTGTAGCACTCGGCAAAGAGCACCTTTGCCGAGTCATTTCAGAGACACTCGGCAAAGGTGCACGTGGGCTGGCCGCCCGCGGCGAGCGGGCCACGTCATTCTCCTATGTGGCACCTTTGCCGAGTAGGGCAAGGCACTCGGTATAAATGGGACACTCGGCAAATATAAGTTTTGCCGAGTGTCCGACCATGGACACTCGGCAAACATTAGCTTTGCCGAGTGTGGAGTCAAAGACACTCGGCAAAGATGCGGCACGTGACACGTGCCGCGGGCGAAAACATCCGTCGGCGGACGTTTGGATGGTCAAAGCTTTGCCGAGTGTCCTCCAGGCGACACTCGGCAAAGAGGTGGCACGTTTCGGCAAACATTAGCTTTGCCGAGTGTCTTTGAACTGACACTCGGCAAAGAAGGCGCACGTGCTCGTCACGCGACACCCCGCCAACGGCCGTCCGCGGCCGTCCGCAGCCGTTTGGGAGGCCCCTGCTTTGCCGAGTGCCAGGTCAAAGACACTCGGCGAAGATTGCCTTTGCCGAGTGTCTCCTGGGCCACACTCGGCGAAGCTTGCCTTTGCCGAGTGTTTCTTGGTAAACACTCGGCAAAGTAGGGACCTTACTTTTTAAACTTATGTTTTTGGGCTCCAACTTTATTTTTTTGCAGTGATACTTGTCAAAGGCTCTTTGTATCTTATGTGGAGCCCGTGGGAAAAAGTTGAGATGATTTCGAAAAGTTTATATATAAGACCCTTTTCAATCGGAGCATATCCCCATAGGAAGTTTCAGAGAGTTGAGAAGGACACAGCTGGATTTCGAAACGAAGTGAAGTTGAATTAGAGTTTTAGTTCATAACTTTTTCTTTAGGCAATAGATGACGTAGATTGCTTCATTTGAAGTTATCATATTTTTCCGGACCCATTTGATATTTTTTAAATTATTTCTACGCCCTTCTCCGCATGAAATAATGAAAGTTATGTAGAAATTATGAGCTATATAGGCATGAAATAATGAAAAAATTTCATTGTAGCATAAAATGTGCATTGTTCAATGTATTTGACAAGATATTTTGATGTGTATTTGATAAAATTTTGAAAATTTGGTATGGTGTAAATGTTCAGGGAAATATTTGCCGAGTGTAGCACTCGGCAAAGAGCACCTTTGCCGAGTATCATTTCAGAGACACTCAGCAAAGGTGCCACGTGGGCTGGCCGGCCCGCGGCCGAGCGGGCCACGTCATTCTCCTATGTGGCACCTTTGCCGAGTGGAAACACTCGGCAAAGTGCAGGTTTGCCGAGTGCCATGGCCCGGGCACTCGGCAAACATGCCACGTGGCCGTCCTCCTCGGCCGCGCGAGATAATACTACCTCTGATTTTGAATATATAGTGTCATGATAAGTTAACTAGTTCATCTTTGAACTAGTAATTAAGTTGTTCTAACATCATACTCCCTCTGTTTCAAAATGTAAATTTATTTGACTTGTAATACAACTTAAACATCTTACATTCTGAAATAGACGGAATATGTTTAAAATGAACTGAGGGAGTATCTAGTTCGCAGTTCTTTTATGCCCAATAGCTATAGACTTATAGGCAAAATATGTATGTTAATTCTCTTTGCACAATTAAGGTAATTGATGCTGTTGCTCCAAGGTAATATATGGATGATACTTCTTCTTCACCTAACTAGGTATATATGGCATGCTGTTAGCTTTTTTTTTCTTTGAAGATAGTAAGGCACTGCTAGTTCTGTTAAAGATAGTACTAGCTCTTTGTTTAAGGTTTACTGCAAACTGTGATCCTCTAATAATTTGGCTGCTCTAATGCAATCATGTGGCATCCAATACAATACTAGCTTGACGCACAATTCAGTCCTACATTCTGACTTCTGAGCCTTGCGCGTATGCATGCATGCATGCTAATTGACATGGCACTTTTATAGTTGTGAATGTGTATGTGGTACGTGATTGTGAATGCGGATTGTGAACATGTGACCAACAATATTTAATGTTTGAATTATTCTAAATATTGAACAATGTGGATGTATATGTCGGCCTTCGTGCCATGGTTATCTTTGTATATGTCGTTGTCGGCTTTCGTGCCGTGTTTTTTTGCAGGACGTGTGGTTTCAGAAACCTCCCCGTGTAGGGGAGGTGCTGCCGAATATTTTATTTGACAAAAATTTGATTGCTAGATTAGGTTGATGGTAATATGAAATTTATGTCAAATCAAAATGCCAAATTTGATTGATAGGTTGGGTTGATGCTAATATCAAATGCATGTCAATTTTGATTCTACATTGTCCTTGTGTATGTGGTTGTTGGCCTTCGTGCCGTGGATAGCCTTGTGTATGTGGATGTCGGCCTTCGTGCCTTTTTTTTTTGTAGGTTGGGGTTTCAGAAACCTCCCCGTGCAGGGGAGGTGCTGCCGAATTTTTCATTTGACAACATTTCCTCTTTTTCAGGACCCGTAGCCGTTCCCCGCCTTCTGCACCGACACGAGCATCACCGACTCGCCCGACGTCGAGCCCGTAGGTGAGCACATGCAAAACCATACCCCCTCAACATTTAATGATTCATATTTAAGTTGTGTACAACCCTCGTCTCTTGTATTTATCTTTACCGTGTGGCTTCTTTGCCATGTTCTTGCGTTTCCTACAGTAAATAAGACATCTTATTTACTGTAGGATACGCAAAGACATGACAAAGAATTCATACCGTACACTTAAATACAACAGGCCAAGATTGTGCACAACTGTGTCACGTAACCTATTTTGTTTTTTCGGGAGAAACGCCCTGCGCTGCTGCGCGGCGTCGACGGGCATCGGAGTCGCCCACACTGTGCACGAGGCATTGGTCCTCGACGACTTCGCCATGGAAAAGCTCCGATTCTACGAGGAAGGGGACTACTACAACCAAGGCCTCAAGCTCCATGAGGACGAGAGCTACCTGAAAGTAGCTTCAGGTAGCTCTCGTCGTCATGGAGCTTGATGCCTTGGTTGTAGTAGTCCCCTTCCTCGTAGAATCGGAGCTCTTCAATGGCGAAGTCATCGAGGACCAATGCCTCGTGCACAGTGTGGGCGACTCCGATGCCCGTCGACGCCGCGCAGCAGCGCAGGGCGTTTCTCCCGAAAAAACAAAATAGGTTACGTGACACAGTTGTGCACAATCTTGGCCTGCTGTATTTAACTGTACGGTATGAATTCTTTGCCATGTCTTTGCGTTTCCTAACTGTAAACAAGATGAAGGATCATCTTCCTCTTCTGCCTTGATATCGACAAAGGTAGAGATACAATATCTCCACATTTGTCGATTGCCGGTGCCACCTATCACTACGGGAAACCCCACATTTGCCGAGTGCCGCAAGCACTCGGCAAAGGCTTGTAACACTCGGCAAAGGGCTTACGACATAGCTCGTATCGGCAAATAGGCCCTTTGCCGAGTGTCTTCCGTCGGGCACTCGGCAAAGGCTTTGCTGAGTGCTAAAGCCGACACTCGGCAAAATAAAGCACTAACAGA